>JAMKCH010019883.1:0-70484 GCA_023653785.1 Ophioderma brevispina
GTGTTTGACCTGCCGTTGTTAAAGGAGCTAAGCCCTAATATCAAAAAAACATAATTGATTAAGTTTATTACAATAGTTAATGAAATCAACTGGATAATCCATACTGTACTGACTATACTGTGTTCTACAAGATGGAAGGCAGTCGTTTAAGGCTCAATGGGGGGCGACCCAATTACAACTTGATCACCCTCCTAATTAAACTTAGTGTTTGAAATGATTACGCCCTGGTGGATAGAGATTTACTGATTTTTGATAATGCTGCTTTCAATCTCATCAACCCGAGTCATATCGCTGCATCATGATATACCCCATTTTGCTGACATCAGTCGGCCGGCTTCAATGCTGCCGCATCGCTATCATGCCCCTACCGAGTCCACCCCAATTTCATGCCGTGGAATTTGCACAAGATAGCTTTGTTGCTTTTTTATGCGGCCGCGCTGCAAGATTGCGATTTCAATTCCGCGTAATCCCGGTATAG
The DNA here is from genome assembly GCA_023653785.1 of Ophioderma brevispina. Taxonomy (NCBI): domain Eukaryota; kingdom Metazoa; phylum Echinodermata; class Ophiuroidea; order Amphilepidida; family Ophiodermatidae; genus Ophioderma; species Ophioderma brevispina. The sequence continues at coordinate 479 of JAMKCH010019883.1, forward strand.
AACAATAGGCCTTTAAAACTTATAAAGGCTACCATCTATTGTTATTTTGAGAGTTTAGCCTTAACGCAAAGGCCCTAAAACATACAGCCGCGCGTGAAAACAACCTGATACGCGAAAAACACAATTTTGCCCCATGTGCGAATCTTAGGAAGGAACCATAAAACCAACCGGCCCCATTTTAGAGCAATTTGATTCCGAATCTGGATAAATTAATAAATTAAAACCAAAATTATACTGATTTGCCGTAACTGGCGGGTTATCCCCAAAAAAACGAACACTGATTCACTTCAAGAAAGCCCAAAGGCCGGGAATTTACAAAATTATCGTGATGATAATTTGCACGTACACTGTTAAAAATTTAAAAAAAGAAAAAACCTAAAAAATTAAAAAAAAAACTGTTTAGAAACAATAAAAAAAAAAAACAAACATAAAAATAGCTAAAAATGTTAATTTACCGGAAATATTTCAAAATTTCTGTGCACAATATTTTCCGGCTTTGGTTGTGGTTCCGTAATTTTAAATTAACGGAAAAATTCTGTTAAAATACATATTTTTTTTTCCATAATATTAGACAATTTTCTGTAATTACTGTCCAAGTTGCGTTAATTGAACAGAAATTTCTGTAAAATATTTACCCTAAAAAATGCTGAAATACTGCTGCCAGAAACTTTCCGTCATTTACGGACATTTTTTTAACATTGTACCTTGATGCTGGGTCATTAACATGAATCCGGGTTTTACTTTTCCTGTAATCAAAGCACTGACAACAATCTTCTGGACCACCGTCACTAACCTAAGAATCAAATTGATCGTGTGCCCAGTAAAAAAGTGGAGAAATGCACTCATGCGATGCGCTGCTAGCCATTATGTGACCGATAGCGCTACAAACACTTAACCATACCATAACAAACTGGGTGCAGGCCTATATTCCGAAGGGTTTTTGATGATCCCGAAAGGTTTTTTTTGGTCCAGAAGGAGCATTTGAATCCGAAGTATATATTCCGAAGGTGTTTAAAATATCCCTGAGGGTCTTTTCTCCGAATGGTCGTTTCTCCGAAGGGCAATTGGTTCCGAAGGGGCTTTTGTCCGAAGGGGCATGGATCCGAAAATCAGTAATGTGTCTTTTCTCCGATAGATTTTTAACAACTCCCGAAGGGCGTTGTCCGAAAACGCTTTTTAAATGGGTTTTTTGTTCCGAAGGAGTTATGTTCCGAAGCTTTTTTAATCCGAAGGTCGTTTGTGTCCGCAAGAAATGACGATTATTGTTCCGAAGGTCGTTTGTCCAATTTTCGGACTAACGCCCCTTCGGATCTTTCGCCCCCTCATTTCTAATTTCGGACTAATGACCCTTGGATAAAAAACTTTCTGAATAACTAGAGACTATATATTATGAGATGAAGTATTGAATACCCCCTATATTCAAAAGAACTAATAAAATAACATGCAAATACATGAGATGAGATCCATTCGACATCTCGATGAAGAAGGACTATAAAAATAATTCGTTCCATGATAAATTAAACCACGTTAACGATAAAGAGATTGCATGCTAAAAAGGTAAAGCCATATTTGGTCTCTAGACGTTTACTCTAATTATACAACCCACAATTATGGTTTTTGCAAAATACAAAAGATCGCAAATTTAAATCATTTTGGGTTGGTCGTTAAAATGTGATCCCTTTTGGACATAAAAAGATATCGAATGCGACAGATCTCACATCGACGGACATCACAAACAGACTATTTTCTGGCTAACAATGGCTATACTTTCATACTGGTCTTAAGGTAGAAAACCATTCCAATTCTCATAAAATGCATTATTATTTGCAGTTGCCTCAACATCATAGCCATTCATATCAACGAAAAACATAAGACCATAATTCTAATACGAAATAAGAAAATCGTTACCAAATTGTATTGAAGTTGTATAACAGTTAATGTAACCTGCATTTATTTCTGACTGCCGAAAAACAGAACTTGATAAAAAAAGAGAGAAACTCCCAGGGTTTTCCCTGGCATTGGTTTATATGAATAATGTGTTTGCTTGAACAAGAATTTCCTTGCATAAAGAGCTTGAAGCATGTAAATTTTCCCAGGAGAGGGGGGGCGGGAGAGGAGGAGAGACAGGAAGGAGCATGAGAGGAGACAAACAAAGCTAAGAACAAACAAACAGAATCTGAAAAAACAATAAGGCCAACTAATCTAAATACGAAAGTAGAGATTATTAGCATTGTATTTAAAGTTTGTATACGTAAGTTCTGTAACCTGGCATTTATTTCTGACTGCCGAAAAAACAGTACTTGAATAAAAAAAGAGAAACTCACATGGTTTTCACTTGGCATCTAAACTATTTCTGCCTCCCTCATAAAGTATCTAAAATCTCAAATTAAGTTTGTTTGTAAAGTCAACATTCATTTTCTGTGGACGTAAAAAGATATTTAATATGCACATTTATGGATCACAAAAGGAGGTTTTTCTGATAAAAATTGTCATAACTTTCATATTCGGCATGGGGTATAAAAACCCCAAATTCATAAAAAAAAAAACCATCATTTTGCTTGGCTACCCATTAATGAACGCATTGGAGTCACTTTGCGCGTGGATCTTTATGAATTGGCGCTCTACAACAGCCTTTTGTATGTATGTATGTATTACATTCCTATTTATTGTCAATCGCTACTAACATTAATAAACTTCATAAATTAAAAGCACGCAATCAGTAAATGAGAAGGAAATTATATGTATATTTACTTCATGAGATAATTTATGACTATTGTGTACTCTCCTCTCTGAAAATACCAAATCCCACCAACAGTAAAAGATATTGTCCTGTTTTGAATCACTGAAATTGTCTCTTAGGTGTTTTGCCTTTAAGATACTATCATAATCCCCCCAATTTTGAATGAGGGGGGATGGTCAATACGATCACACCCCCCCCACCCCATTTTGAATGCCCATTCATGTGTTTTGACACAAAATAACCTCATACTTTTTGCCATAATAGTTAAAAAATGGTAACGTTCGCGGCGCATTTTTTTTAATACAATTGATATTTAATGATTTTAGCTTCTAAATGGCATTTTTTTTGCGCGCATGCGCTCGCACGCGCTAGTACATCGGAACTTTTCAGAGAAATTACAACAACACCACCATTTTCTTATACATTTTCCCAAATCAACCCAACCCATCCCCCCAATGTCAAAAAGAAAATTTACCTACGGCGATAATATGATCGCACCAGGGCAATAATAAGGTTTCCGGTTTATTAAAGGTGGCCCTATTAAGGATATGAGTTTTCATCGTCATAGATTGGCCTTCACTTCAAAACCCCATTCGTAAAGTTTTGTGCCGATATTTCAATCCGTTTTTGATTGCGAGAGCTAAAAACGGATTTTGTAAGCCCATAGAGACTGTGTAAAATGAAATGGTCGACCAAAACGGGTCACATTTTTGCTAATAATTTCCAAAACCAAACTTCCTTTGATCTAAGATTTTCACGGGGGTAAAACGCGAAAAGGGAAAAATAGTAGCTTTCTTCTGTTACCAAAAATTGACACTTCCGGTAAAATGCTGGGGGCCTTTGGGGACGAGGGGGGCTAATTAGCGGATCGGGCCATGGAACCTTTAATTAATAATAATAATAACCAGTTTCTATTATAGCGCTCAATCTCCGTAAACAGGCTCAACGCGAAGGTGCCAATAATTATTAGGCCGCCTTCAAGAAATCTCACAATCATTTCGCTTCCATTTAGGTGGCTGTTCAAAGAATGCATTTACAAGGCGCACAAGCCTATCAGCAGTAATGTATGATTCCCCATAGCAGCTCCGCAGATTGCGCTTGGTTAGACGAGGGGAATTGAAGGGATTAAGTATCTTGCCCCCTAGTTACCAAACACGTTTGGCTCACACTTTTTTGACGGTCTAATGGATCACGGGTCCCGCGCTTTCCACTAGCACACACGGGCTCTCTCTAGGTATAATTTATTGGTAGAAGGGGCATTACGTGAATAGGAGAAAATTGATGTCAAAGGTTCATGAGTTTCTTTTCAGTCTATTTATAGTGTTTATGTCTAGAATTTCATGTCATGTTGGCTGTTTCACACAAGCGCAGTGAAGTGATGACGATATGTGGTGTTACGGTCTCTTTAAGTCGGTTTCTAGTGTATTTCTAGGTTCATCGGTTCTCTTGTGGGTTAGGGTTATTATTGTATAGTCAATGGTGATAGCTGAGATTTCACAGGGTTCCCAATTCTGGATGTAAACACTTAAGAACCCAAGGGGTTAGTGCCACGTCTTTTTCCCCAGAGTTTTGTACAGTAACGTTTTAGTAACGTCCGCGATAAAATTGTTTGTTTCCTGCACAATAAAGGGGCTAATTATTTTGATTTTGTTTGTTTGAGTTGTACTTTAATAATATTTGTACTAATGTGTTTGTGCACACCATTCAGCAAAATTGGCTATGGTTCTTTGATTTTTCAATCCTTTTCGCCCCCGAATTAATTTTAGAGTTGCATTTTTGTCACCATAACACTAGTGAACTCATATCTCGATCTCTCAACATTGCCAATTGAAAATGCATTCGATATTTAAAAACTCCTTGTTGCCTGAGGTTGTTTTGTAAGGACCACTAATAAGAGTTCCAAAATGGATACCCAACGTCAGAGTATGAATGTTCTATGTTCGGATACAAACAAAAATAATCGGAATGTATTTTTTTAGTTATTTCTTTTTTGCTCGAAACGATCAGGTGTTCAGTGGATTACAAAGGTTTATCTGTGCCTCTGTAGAAGATATCAAGAAGTTCAATAAGGCAATGAGTTGTAGAACAGCCTTTAGTACTACTATACTGATTTTGAACCAAAGTAAGAGCAATATCATCGAGAACCCAACCTGGAACAAAATCTTCACAAATCTTGGCAAGGTGGGATGTCATTGATATTGGTCTTAACTTGGGAACAACTGCAGGTTTCTTTTGGGGGATTGGGGCAATTGTTGCATCTTTCCAAACTTGAGGAACCTTGCCCTGCCTTAAAGATGCACTTAGAGTGTCAGTGACAGGCACACTAAATTCCACAGCAAATTCTTTGGTAAGTTTACTAGATAGCCCATCAGGGTCTGCGGATTTTCTTGGATTGAGTTTTTACATGTCCCACACATGGATTTGAGGGGGCTCTTTTGATGGTAAAAAAGCAGGTAGCTGTGAACGATCCAAGGGTGGCCTGCTTTGAGACACTGTTTTAATGTTGTGTTAATGGCTTCAGTCACAGCCCCATGGTCATCAATTGAAACTCCAGGTACTGAAATAATTGGACGGGGTTGATGTTTGTTACCAATCGTTGGATACCCAGATGCCAACCAGCTGGGTCAGAGGATTTGAGGTTTTGAATGCAATTTTCATAATATTGCTTGTGGGATGTTTCACAACTATCAAGACTTTTTTTCTCGGTAACGAAATGTGATAGAAAGTTCGAACTTAGAAAGAAAATAATTTCTATAACTGAATTACAATGTTAATCTGTATCACAATCATGATTTCTAAACAAAAATCGATAATTGGATTGTACCCAGATGGTTTCTTGGTGGTTCCTGATGTTGTCGGCTCCTTTGTGTTTCAATGGTTATTAAATATTGCCTAGACCCCAAATCGGCTATTTTGGTTAAAAATGGTCAAGTTATGATTTTTAAACAAAAGAAGATAATTCCCTTCGTTTCTAGATGGTTTCCGTTGTTTTTGGCTCCTTAGTGTTTCAATGCTTGTTGATCAAAAGTCGGTTCCTTTGGTTTAAAGTGGGTCAAAATAAAGATTTTTAAACAAAATTAACAATTCGACGGTTTCCAGACGGTTTCTTAATCATTCCCGGTGTTTTCTGCCTTTTTTGTTTCAATGTTGGGCATTGTCTGGACCCCTATTTGGTTCAAAATAATCAAATAAAGATTTTTAAAAAGTGTACAATTTGGATGTTTCCCAGTTGGTTTTTGGGTGGTTCCTTTTTTCGGTTCCTTTGTGTTTCAATGTTATTGAGCATTGCCTTGATCCCCAAAACGGTTATTTGGGTTCAAAACAGTCAAAATCATGATTTCTAAACAAAGGCTGATAATTTGGAGGCTACCCAGATTGTTTCTTGGTGGTTCCTGGTGTTGTCGGCTCCTTTGTGTTCCAATGGTTATTGACCATTGCATGGACCCCAAATCGACTATTTTTGTTCAAAATGGCAAATATCAGATAGTTCCGATGGTTCCCAATTTTTTTAGGTGGTTACCAGTGTCTTCGGCCCCTATGTGTTTCAATGATTTTGTTTAAAATAAATATTTTGACCAACTTAACCAAATAGCGGATTTGGGGGTCCAGACAATTCTCAACAAACACAAAGGAACCGAATACACAGGGAACCACCTAAAAACTTCAGGAAACCATCCAAATTGTTCAATTCTATTTAACACTTAAGTGGACTAGGTCTTCCTTCTTGCGTTGGTGGACAAGGGGTTATCCCCCCCCCCCATAGAAACCACTTTCCAAGGAATTTTGGCACGAAATTTAAACCACATATGCAGGGTCTTAATACAATAACGATTAATTAATACGATTAGAAAATATATGTGTAAGCTGTTAATAAGTGTTCTAAAAGTCCAATTTACCTATACTGAACACAGTTTTTGGCGTCCGGGCAATGCTCAACAACCACTGCAATACAAAGGAGTCGAAAACACCGAAAACCGCCCAAGAACCACCTAGAAACCGCCCAAATTTTCAACATTTGTTTATATCATTATTTTGACCATTTTGAACCCAAAGAGCCTATTCGGGATCCATGCAATACTCAATAAACGTTGAATGTCAAAGGAGCCGAAAACCACCCAATCCAACTGGGAACCATAATTTTTGTTTAAAATGGTCAGAATAAACATCATTTTGGCCATTTTGAACCAGAATAACCGATTTGATTAAATTTACGTCAGGAGCCGAAAATACCGGGAACCACACAAAATACTTTTGGTAACCATCCAGGAACCGTCCAAATTGTCCATTTTGCTTAAAATTCATTCTTTGGACAATTTATAACCAAAGTAACCGATTGGGGTCCAATGAATTCTGAGCAACCATGGAGTCTATCGTCTGAAGAGTACATAGCGTGCACAAACCCTTAACGAGTGCCGAGACCTTTGACTTGTTTTTTCAGGCCTTTGTGAAGTTTTTGATTTTATTGTGTTGTTGAGACATTTGTCCATTTTCCTGACCTTTTGATTGTTTTGAGACCAGTGTTTATATATTGAAACCTGTGTTTGGATGTTGAGACCTTTCTGTGTTTTTGAGACCTTTGCGTGTTTTGAAGATCTTTGTTTGATAGAACCTTTTGTTGTTTTGATGACCTTATGTGTTTTTGATCCCTTTTGTTGTTGAAATCTGTGTTTGATGTTGAGACCTTTGTGTGTTTTGAGACTTCTTTGTGGTTTTGAGACCTTTGCGACTTTTTGAGACCTTAGGTTTTGAGACCTGTTTGCGTTTTGAGATCTTGTTTTTGAGATCTTTGTGTGGTTTAAGACCGTTACCAGCTTTTGAGACCTTTGTATAGTTTTGAGACCTTTGTAAGTTTTGAGACCTTAGTTTTTTGAGACCTTTGTGTCTTTATACCTTTGTTTTTCGAGACCTTGCTCAGTATTTGACATTTTGACACCGTTTGCGGCCCATATTCAGAAGCTGCACAGTGTAGTATAATTATTGTTGTTGTTTTGAGTGTATTAGCAATCTAAAATAAAGGTGAGACATTTCTAATCAAAGAATAATTTATGATTACTTGTGCCCGTTAAAGATACCTTTCCTATGTGAAAAAACATGTTTACGAAATAGAAAAAGAATCTCACGTAGAAAAAAACAAATCACTCTATTGAAAATATTTTCCCTACAATACACTTTAATAACATAGGTCCATATGAGCGGCTAAAATTTATAGTGGGATAGTAGACCTACTTTACTCTTTCTGCAATTTACCCCAAACTAACGGTGGTATTATACTCGAGAGTGTTTTGTCATTCATCATTTCAATCATTTTCATAATTTATTGGAAACATACATATTGAAACGTATATAAAACAGGTAAAGCCAGACAGGAGAGCTGAACAGGCACAAGACCTGAATCAGTTATCAGCAAGCAGTCAGCAAAACATTTAAAATCTTATAGAAACATTCAAAATAGTGAAAAGAGAGCCAGCCCCTTAAAGAATTATTGCACAAGCCAGAAATGTCCTTAAAAGAAATTTAAAAGGACAAGTCATGGTCATTTTTCGAGTAAAATTGAGTAAGAACAAATAACTGTTTTTTAGCGGACAGATTTAATGTAATACATATATTATATTATTTTTTTTTTACTTTTTGATACCAAAGGAATGATAAAATGTAAAGCTCGTCAGGAGACCCTACTTCCAATTTCAACACAGAATAACTTGGTGTCATAACCCTGTTCTTGGAAGTCGATGCGCAGACCAGCATATTTTGTTTTCTTTCCGTGTGTGGGGTTTATGAATGTTCTCTTCAAAAGAATAATGAGCTCAATTATAATGATGGATTTGGAGCCTTCATTAACAAGAATAAGATCCGGTTTCTGTTGCGTGGAAAGGATGTCGGGTGACATGTAGTGCCGGCAACTTTTCTTGGCGTCTTTCAGGTCGCAATAAAAATTCCAGGACTGATCAGTAACATTTTTAAGAGTGACAAAAGCTTATTAGTCAGGAGGAATTGTGGGCACAGGGTGGAAATGGAGTGCAGACTTTTCCTATTGATCGATATTTGTCAATGATGACCTCAACTAATAATTTCTGGAGGGTGTGCAAAATTTCGTGCAGTGCCATTTTCTAGAAATCCAATATGGCCGCTATCACTCTCAAATTCATTCAAATGGCCATAATTTTATACACTAGATCCATGTTTTAAAGCACGAGGAATATTTTGGACCGGTTATTGATGTGAATTGATCACAACATTACCATCAAACCCAATATGGCCACCCTAAAACCCAATACGCCCTGAAATCATTCAAGTGACCATAATTCATCAAGTATTTGTGATAGAGGCATAATTCTGCACTCTATACCCAGTAGGAACTCATATCTGAAATTTCAAGTGTGTTAGCAAGCTTACCAATCAAGATGGAAGCCAATATGGCTGCCTTTTAAGATCTTTAAAACCTACGAATTGTCATATATTCATAATATACTGGCCGTCATTTTGAAGTTTAAGTATGTTGTCAAAACAAATATACCAGATACGAGTTATTAATGCTCAAAGGCATACATCTAATACTTTAATTTAAAATTTAATAATCATTTTGGGTGTTTTAACTAAATACAATACAGATGTATTGTAATTTCTAGGTTTTAAAGAAGGTAAAAAGGTAGCCACATTGGCCCCCATCTTAACATTTTTGCATGCTAAAGAAACAGAAATTCCAGATAAGAATGTCAAATGGTCAAATACTTATCCCATACCTTAATTTACACCTTTATAATAATAATTCGTTGATGTAAGTACATTTAATACACATATAATGTAGGTTTACTATTTTTAAAGGCGGCTGTATTGGCTGCCATCTTGAATTTTGAAAATGTCCATTACAGGGAAATGCCAAATAAGGGTTTCTAGTGATCAAATACATGTATCTCATAAGTGTAAAGCATAAAGCATGCATATAGACACTGGAATCAAGCCTCTAAACTGCAAAATGTGCAGAACACTTGACGTGTCCGAATGCGTTGGAAATGCATTCTAGAGGTGTCAAAGTAAGTCTTGCAGAGTGTGATCAATTGTAACAGATTTTGAACACCTGCAAAACATATTTTAGATGTTCAGCATGTATTCAAGTAGCGTAAATAGGTATAATGGAGGTGTTAAGATCATTTTAATGATTCCGAGAGCATATTTGACTTTTGAGCAGCCATATTGGATTTTTGTGGCAATGTAATGATAAAATTACATTATCAACACTTTTTCGTACTTAAAACACAGGGGTACCGAGAAATATTTGTCTCTATCGGAAATACTTAAGGGATCTTTAGTGATTTTGGACATGGTAGCAGCCATATTGGATTTTCAAAAATGGCACTGTAACAAATTTTGCACACCCTTCAAAAATTATTGACTTAGGTCCTAATGAACTAAAATCTATCAATAGAAAAAGTCTGTACTCCATTTCCATCCTTCAGGCTGTGTGCCTAAACTTCCACCTGACTATATGCGGAGAACAGAATTACGATGCCACGTATATCTACCTTGGTCAAGCATAGTTTTACGATTATTGAGGACATGTTGGAGAGTCTCTTTATTCCCACATAAGGCACAATCGTGTTGATTTTTTTTTACCCCAGCGACTCAAGTTATTTTTTGGTGGGAAGTGTATCAAGAAAGGCATTTAACAAGAATTTCATTATGTCTTTAGGCAAATCAAAGGATTTCAAAATCCATGCTTCTCTATCCAAAATATATTAAAAAAAAGGGCTAGTTTATCGACTAAGAATTAAGTTTTCTGTTTAAACCTGCTTTTTGACCTATAAACCATTTTTTTTTTCATTTGAAAAACTTGCATTGTCGGTCGAAAAACATCTCGCCGATATACCAAGTAGCTACCGAGATTCTATGTTTGTTAATAAAAAACCTATTTTATCGGCTAGAATCCAAGTTTATTGACCGAAATGTTTTTTTTCTCGGAAGGAAAAAAAACACGTATCATTATCGATTAATTCTTTAATTAAAGATTTGGATTCTCGATCAAAAAACCTGCATTCTGACTAAAAATGTTTCCATCAGGAATCCAGGTTTTACGACCTAATTGGTTTTGTTTATTTGTTTTTATTTGGATTTTGCACTGGATTCTCGGTAAAATGCCAAAGTTCTAAACGAAAAGTTAGGATTTCTTTTAAAAATCATGTTATTTGAATCTTTGAGCGTCAGTCCAACATTTGTTTAATTCAATTTTTTAGCGCACACAGCTATGAAATACATCCATCACCAACGGGCCGGTATTGGAGGTTTTTTTTTTTTTTACATTATTTTCTTTTGGTGTTTTATATTGGGCGTAATTATTCTACTCTGTATCATGATACAAACTATAGGTGCGAAAGATGTAATGTAATTATGCCTTATTTTGTTTTCCATTTTGATATTTTGGTAACAGACAGCCAGCCAAGTATCATAAATGTGTTCAGAAAAAATTTATGTGGGCATTTTTTGTTACAAGCTGGCAACCATGTCAGATCAACTGTTCATATGGTATAGTTTCTCATAAGAGTTGTTGCCAAAAATACAAATTTATTTTTTTTGGCCTTCTTGGGCCAAAAAAGATGATTTTTGGCCAAAAATATGATTTTTGAGATTTTGATGTATTTGATATCTTCAAAACAAGCTTTATCAGAAAATTACCACTTTAAGTAATTTGGACTATATTTACGTCTTAAATGACAAATTAAAGATAATTAAAATAAAGAAAATTAAAGCATTCCAGAGCATTTAAGGTCATTTTTCTCAAAATATTGTTTATTTGAACTTATGATGCACATAACATGTTTAAAGTAAGCACAAAAGCATCAAAAACACATTAACACAGTTCTGTTTGACCTAAAATGTGAATGCTTTTACTTTTAAGTAGAAATTACAGTAGTGATAACTTTAAAGGGGCAATCTAGGATATGTTACAATGATTGCTATATCATCGGATGAACATTCACATAGTGATTTTGGTCCGAAAATTGGATTTCTGATTTCACTGTATTTGGTAACTAGAAGACATGTAGTTTTAGATGAAAGTCAGTTTTAACCAATATAGGCTATATTTTAGTCATAATTAACTAATTAATGTAGTAAAAAACAAAGAAAATAAAAGCATTCCAGCGCATTTATGGTCAGTTTTCTCAAAATATTATTTATTTCAATTAATGATATACATAACACGTTAAAAGTAAGCACAAAAGCATAAAAAACACATTGACACAGTTCTGTTTGACCTAAAGTGTGAATGCGTTTACTTTTAAGTAGAAATTACAGTAGTGTTAACTTTAAAGGGGCAATCTAGGATATGTTACAATGATTGCTATATCATCGGCGCTAGAATCCAAGTTTTTGACCGAAATGTTTTTTCTCGGAAGGAAAAAAACGCGTATCATTATCGATTAATTCTTTAATTAAGATTTGGATTCTCGATCAAAAAACCAAGTTAGTCCAAATATTAATCAAGTCGCTGGAACTCAAATTAATATTATTAATGTTTTGTTGTTTTTTTGTTTATGTGATTTGTTCCTGGATTCTCGGTAAAATGCCCCAAGTTCTAAAAGAAAAGTTAGGATTCTTTTAAAAATTCATGGTATAATGAATCTCTTGGAGTCAGTCCAACATGGTTTAATTCAATTTTTTTAGCGCACACAGCTATGAAATACATTCAATCACCAACGGGCCGGATGGAGGTTTCTTTTTTTTTTTACGTATTTTCTTTTGGTGTTTTATTGTGGGCGTCTTAATTATGCGTACTTGTATAGGATTTACAAAATATTAGGTGCGAAGATGGAATGTAATTATGCCTTATTTGTTTTCCATTTTGATATTTTGGTAAAAGACGCCAGCCAAGTATCATAAATGTGTTCAGAAAAAATTTGTGGGCATTTTCTTGTTAACAAGCTGGCAACATGTCAGATAAACTGTTCATTGGATAGTTTCTCATAAAGAGTTGTTGCCAAAAAATACAAAATTTATTTTTTGGACCTGTTTGGCCAAAACATATGATTTTTGAGATTTGATGTATTTGATATCTTCAAAACAAGCTTAATCAGAAAATACCACTTTTAGTATTTGGCTATAATTACGCTTAAATGACAAATAAAGATAATTAAAATAAAGAAAATTAAAGCATTTTCCAGAGCATTTAAGGTCATTTTCTCAAAATATGTTATGTTGAACGAGATGCACCATCACATGTTTTTTTAAAGTAAGCACAAAAGACATTCAAAAACACATTAAAATAGTTCTGTTGAATAAAGTGTGATGCTTACTTTAAGTAGAAAATTACATAGTGATAACTTTAAAGGGGCAAAATCTCGATATGTTACAATGATTTGCTAAATCATCGGATGAAACATTCCAATAGTGGATTTTGGCCGAGAAATTGGATTTCCTGCTTTCACGGTATTTTGTAACTAGAAACATGTAGTTTTGGATGAAAGTCAAAGTTGTAACCAAATTAGGCTATATATAGTCATAATTAACTAATTAAGTGTAGATAAAAAACAAAGAAATAAAAAAGCATTCCAAAAAAAAACAAATCCGAAATTTGAAAAACAAATATTGTTTATTTCAAAATTAATTGATATAATAACACGTTAAAAGTACGCACACAAAAAGCATATTATTAAAAAACCCAAATTGACAAGTCGTTTGACCTAAAGTGTGAATGCGTTGACTTTTTTAAGTAGAAAATACAGATAGTGTTAACTTAAAGGGGCAATCTAGGATTGTTACAATGATGCTATTATCATCGGATATAAACATTCACATAGTGATTTTGGTCCGAAAATTGGTTTTTTGATTTCACGTATTTGTTGGGGGCTCTTATTTAGTCATTAATTAACCAAATTAATGTAGTAAAAAAACAAAGAAAATAAAAAACATCTACCAGAGCATTTATTAAGTAATTTCTCAACATAATGTATATTTGAACTAATGATTTAGAAAAATGTTTAAGTAAGCACAAAAATCATTAAAACATGTTAAAAGTTTTGATGACTAAAATACAATACTCTCACTTTTTTAATTAGAAATAAGCTGGGTACCTTTAAGGGGACAAGGGACAGTTAGGGTAGGTTAAAATAATGTTAGTCACAGGAATAATTCAAATTGTGATTTTGGACTGGAAATGATTTGCTAATTTCCCTGTAAAATGTATTGATGAACTTCAAACATATGCTTTAGTTACAACGTTTGAACACCTGTGGAAACGCGCATTGGGTCATAATTACAAATCAATGTTAGAAAAAAAAAACAGAGGAAAATTTAAAGTATTATGTCTTTAGACATCTGACTCCAAATTATGTTAATTTGAATAAAGCAAGCGGACTTAATGACAGGGAACATAAAGACCTTACAAAGCTGTAACATTGATAATATTATTATCTTTTACTTTTTTATTTTTTATATAAATAGAAAAATAGCATTCTTAAACAGGCCTAGTGGAAGATAAGATTACTAATATTCAAGAGTTCAGTAAAGGATTACTTGGTGTAAAGCTTGCCAAAGAATTAATGTACTGATTTCACTACAAATGAAAAAACACATTTATTTGATGTATCATGCTTACACTGAAACTTACTTGGTTCACACACAGTATAGCAATTAAGAGTCTGGTAAGTTTATCCCTTATTTATGCATTGTATAAAACTATTGTTACTGTAAAACTATCCTCATCTTTAATTCTCACGACGGACGCGTCAAAGAGGGGGTGGGGAGCCCACGTAGGAAACATTCGCCTCTCAGGGACCAAGGAAGCTGGCCAAGCATCACATCAACAGTTGGTGGGAACTGTGGGCCGTTCATCTGGCACTTGGACAGACTCTCCATTCTACGTTCAAGGGAAGTCACGTCTATAGTCCAGGGCGACATCATGTCGGTCCTTCTCCCCATAACAAGCAGGGAGAACCAGAGTAGTCGCACCCTTTGCCTACAGACATTCAAAGTCCTGGAAGTGGGTTTCGTCATCGGATACCCTACAGTCGGCACCTTCCGGGGAAGGCAACCCATGGCAGATGCCCTATCGAGGAAGACATCCGTGAAGTAGGGCCTCGAGAGTAGGGGTCGCGGTGGTGAGTGGCACCCTCAAACCCCAAGATAGCAGAATAGTTTTAAAAACCAGGATGGAAACACCCCACGTGGAACCTGTTCGCAAACCGACTCAACGGCCAGCTCCCGAAATAATGTCGTGGGCGCAGGGACCCCAGAGGCCCTCACCAGGAAGACATTGACAATGGAGCGGGACGGAGGTCCACAGTATCGCCTTCCTCCGTCGCCATAGTCCTAGAGTTCTTCTCAAGTTCGCCAGGACAAGCCAACTGCAGCATTTATGGTGGTACTGTTGCCCGAATGGCCTCTGTAACCGTCGTTTCCAAGACTCCTGTCGTTGCTGTACGTCAACCCGTTGACTCTTCCAATCAGGAAGGACCCTGATACAAGATCCAGGGGGGGGGGGGGTCCCTACCATTACGATGGAGACTCTGAAGGCGTCTGTCAACCTGACTGCATGGCAAATTTCATCCAGACCTACAGAGCAGCAGGCATTTCGCTCCAAGCTGGCGTCGGGAGGGGGGAGAGCACGGAGACCTACAAAAAGAAGAACTTCATAATCCAGAATGGTCAGTAACGGGAACTGGTGTAGGGACACCAAGTGGACCCTATGGCGGCCACTCTAAGGAAGTGGCGGACTTCTGATGCAGTGTTTATGTTCGAAGATGAGCCAACCCACGCACAGGAGTTGCCGCATGGCAGTTTAGTAGAGTATGAGCCATTCATCTGGGTTTGGCGGAGGCATCACCCGGTGTCTAACTCGCCAGCGCTTCATGACCTCATCAAGGGAATGATACATCGACGGACCGCCTGAACGCCTCTGGTACAGCATGGGAACCTGCCCTCAGTCCTCACAGCATTTCAACAGTCCTCCTTATGAGCCATATTCATCCAGGCGTCTCTAGCGGATCCACCCACGAAGACTCTCTTGCCTGTTGCCGCAGGCATCAGGCGGGAGTATCGGGATATGCATGCTATGTCTATAGCAAGATTCACCTCACCTTCACAGGGAAACGCCCTCGCCGTTCTTCCCCCCCGATCAGAGTTACTGGCAAGATTCAATCTCTCAGCTTCACTCCACAGCCGATCATCCTCACGAATCTCCGACAAGCTTCAGGTGCAGCGATGAAGAACCCTGGTGTCCAGTTAGAGCCTTGAAGTTTAACCTCAGCAAGACTCAGCCGTATAGGGGGGCTCACGACCCAACAAAACTTTTCCCACAACTCGAACAAAGCCGTTTCGACCGGCCTCCAAGACGACATTAGCCAGATGGATCGTGGAAGTCATAAAGGAGAGAGGCCTAGATAGTAACGGAGGTTCGTCTGACGGGACGCACATAGGAGATCACGACGTAAGATCTCAGCGGCTGCTTGGGCCTTCATACCGAGGAGCGTTAGACCAAGATGTCATGGACGCTGTGGCTATTCCTTCCTTGAATGGGCTTGTCCTTCGACATTCCAACAAGTTTATCGCCGAGAATGTCCTAGTACACTGTTTAAAAAATTACGTTAAATTTTACGGAAATTTCTGGCAGCAGTATTCCAGACATTTTTAGGGTTTAAATTTACAGAAATTCTGTCAATTAACGGAACTTTGACAGTAATTTACAGAAAATTTGTCTCATATTACGGAAAAAATGTGTATTTTAACAGACAAGAATGGTTCCGTAATTTAAAATACCGGAACCCAAAAAAAAAAGGCCGGGAAATAATTGCTGCCAGAAAAATTGTGAAATATTTCCGAAATAACATGGTTTAGTTTTATGTTTTTTATTGTTATTGTTTTTCTCAAAACAGATTTTCCGTAAAATTTACGGAAACATCTGTTTCTTAATTTACGGAAATTTTTAAACAGTGTACGCAGCGTTGGTTCGACGGCAGCTAGAATCCTATCATCAGCTTCCTCCGGTCATCACAGCAAGCTCCCACATCTTCCCAGTCGCCACAGCTCCCAGTAGCACTTTCCCCACTGAAGTCGGTAAGTGCAACTAGTTTATTATTGGTTTGTCAACTTCTCCCGGCGGCGAGACCATATCACCATAGCTCCGACTTGCCTTATGGCCCGAGCCCTCTGGTATCCGGGTTGACTCTACCCGTTGCAATCTGTGACATACCTTATTGTTCCTAATAAACGCCCCGGGTGGCGGCATTTTTCAAGGACGGCCGTTTATTTAGTAAAAAATGGAGGAAAGTCAAAAATCACGCAAAAATCGCCTTACACACGTTTATTTTCGCTGTAATGATTAGCAATAATACAAAACGAAACGAGCAGGGGGAGGAGGCTGTTTTTCGCCACCCCCAGAGGTTAAAGTTCCACACCCAATTAACTATTACAAATGGGGCACAAAGCGATTATGATCAGATTACGACAGTCCCGGCCATTTAAAATATTGTCTGTGATTTGATTAAAGTAAGCATCAACTCATTTTACACTTGAATGGTTTATCCAAAATCGGTGAGGGCGTTTATGAGCAGGGGCCGTTTATA
The DNA here is from genome assembly GCA_023653785.1 of Ophioderma brevispina. Taxonomy (NCBI): domain Eukaryota; kingdom Metazoa; phylum Echinodermata; class Ophiuroidea; order Amphilepidida; family Ophiodermatidae; genus Ophioderma; species Ophioderma brevispina. The sequence goes on from JAMKCH010019883.1 coordinate 17,771, forward strand.
GGAAAAAACACGGGAAGTCAGGCTTGAATGGGAACGTACTGAATGAGTGTAGGTGTATCACCATAATATCCGTATACTTAACCATTCAAGCCTGACGCTCCCCCCATCAGAAAATCAAAAAAGTTTCGGGGCAAAAAATCACTATGTGAATGTCATCCGATGATACAAGAGCAATCATTGTTAAACATATCCTAGATTGCCAATTTAAAGTTAACACTACGGTATTTCTACTTAAAGTAAAAGCATTCAAACTTTAGGAAAAAAAAAAAAAAGAACTGTGTAAGAGAAACCCGTACAACAAATAATATTAAACCATATACACATAAGATACTTATTGACCACATATCGAGTGGTTTCATAGAAAAAAAAACGGAAATTATTATAACCCTAACAAGGAATTAAAACCATCTAGTCTGACCATGTGCCTATTTAAAAGTCGCCCCTCGCCTAAGTGTTATAACGTGTTATCGAACGACGGCACGTTTAGGTCATAAATGCCATAGGAAAATACCACATTGAAAGCATCATGTGTGAAGAGGTATGATTGATACTGGCCGTCCGTATCCGCATAGCACAAATACCATATCCCATATCAGTTAGAGCGAATTCAAATAGCGCATGATCAGATAAAATGCTTTTAATTCGTATTATGGTTAGTATGATTCCGTTTCCCATGAAACACCGCCCATATGTGTCAATAATTAGTTTTGATAGAGTATTATTGTGTAAGTTATTTTGATACGGTTCTCCTTTAAGGTGTTTTGATGCTTTGGGGACTACTTTAAAAAAATGTATGGCATCTAAGTTAAATAACAAACTTATTTGAAAAAAAATGACAAATGTATGGAGGGAATGAATGTTTATTTCTTGATTTTAATATCTTTAATGTTAGTTAAAACGTAAATATAGTCCAAATTACTAAAGTGGAGAAATTTTTCTGATACAGCTTGTTTTGAAGATATCCAATCATCTTTTTTGGCCCAAAAAAGGCCAAAAAAAAAATAAATTTGTGATTTTTGGCAACAACTCGTATGAGAAAAACTATACCAAATGAGCAGTTGATCTGACATGGTGCCAGCTTGTAAACAAAAAAAGGCCCATAATTTTTTCTGAACACATTTATGATACTGGCTGGCTGTCTGTAAGTTCCGAAGGTGTGCTTTCGAGATTCGTTATCCGAAAGGCTATATCCTATGGATTTTACTCAGAGAGGTTTTAAGTCCGAATGGGCGTTTGTCCGAATTTCGGACAACGCCCCTTCGGGCTAAAAACCATCGGATGTAAAAACCTCATATATTTTTCGGAACATTGCCCATTCGGAGCAAAAACCTTGTGATTTTTTCGGAGAAACGCCCCGTCGAAAGAAAGAACTCCAATTTATGTTTCGGACAAACGACCCTGTTTTGTTTCGGACCAATGCCCCTTCGGAAGAAAACCCCTTTTCGAAAAGAATACAACCCTTCGGAAAATTACCGCTCGGAGTAATGATACTTTAGGAAAGGACATTTTTGAACACTATTTTCGGACAAACGACCCTTAGGAGTAAAAACTTTTCGGACAAATAACACTTCGGAAGAAAAACCCTATCGGAAATATGGAATTCGATAGAATAGTGTGTTCGGACAAATGACCCTTCGGGAGATAAAAAGACCGGGATGAATTTAGTATTATGCACAACTTAAAATTCGGCACCTTTAAACATGCGGTTTTATTCCGTTAACGTTGCCTAATTCGTAGCCTGTGGCAGAATATCAAAGTCTTTCCGAAAAAAACCCTGGCGAAATAAACCCTTCGGAATATAAGTATGTTCCCATACAAAAACTACCAATGCATGAATGCGGAAACCGAGCGACAACGACACGCGGAGGCCGTGGGAAAATTACCGGGAAAGTGGAGGAAACACTAGGAGGGTACGACTATTGGGTATCATGAGAAAACAAAAATATGATCATTAATACTAGCATTTCCAATACCTTTAATTTCTTTGCCATGATCAAAACTACGGGTGCACCGCTTGCCAGAAGGGCGATTCAAGTACCGTCTCAGTTCGATCATTCGTAAAATAGACGGTTCTTACCATACACAATTTTATGGCTGACTTTAACATTGAACTGGACCTCAAGTTACGAGAACTTCCTTTTAGGACCAGCGTACAAAATAAGAAATACCTATGTTATTCTGTGTACGAGCACTCAAACACCAGTGCTTGTGACTCTTTCACAGAAGAAATTTCTGGCTGTCAAGATACTACAAGATCTTTGAGAAATGCCGTCATGTACAGCACACATGTGTTTACCCGATTCCCGCGGATTATTTAAAAAAAAATGTTCTTAAATTTCAAGTTCCACTTCTACGTCAAACTCACCTGGATTTTATTATTGATGGCGCAAGCAGGCATTCCGGATAGGTCAGCACAAGGTCAGCTGAATAAAGACCCAAATAAATCGGGAAAAGTCCGGTCAAACAGAGAGTAGAGAGGATACTATATGAAGTGCGAGATCATGATCGCGGTCGTACAGTGGCGCATTATTCTTACCGCTATGTCAATACGTCATACTGCATAACTTAGGACGCGTTCGGTGTGGCGCTATCACTACAAAACGTTGTAGGGTATTTTTACACAATTTCTTTCGCCTGAAGCATGTAACATAATTCCAGTCAAGCGGGCATTAGCATGGGCAAAACCGGGACTTTGACCACAAGTCAACTGTACGCATGCTCATGAAGCGAATTCGCTCTCGCTGCGACAGTTACTGCGAATGGAAGCATATCATGGGGTTTTTAAAATGTTTACCAAATTGGGGTGCACATGTCTTGAACTTTCACCGTATCATGGTCACTTGGATTCCGGTTTGGACTCTTCGTAGTCTGTGAAGTGAAAGTGGAATTATCGTCCTCTGAAAAGTGCATAATATGCTTTTTAATTTATATTTCCTTCCTGAAACCTACTTAAAACATTAGGGTTGTCTAACCGATGCCTAAAGCCACAAAGTAAGTAACTTTGCTAAACTTAGACTCATTTAGAGAGCGTAATCTGAGCAAAAATGTTTTACATCGGTCCCGAGTTCATTTTGCATGACGTGAGGGCCAGTAAAATAGGTTAAGGTTGAATAAAAGATAAGGCCAGTCAAGTCAGTTTGCAGGGGACTGTCCCGTATCCGACATCAAAGTTGAAAGTCAGTCTTATGGTAGTCACTTGGAAGGCTGCACTAGTAGATTATTCTGGGTACGTTTTTTCTGGTGGTTGCGATGCTTCCGTAAGTTATTTTGTTGTTGATCGTTTTCGTCATCTAATAGCTGATGCCTGACAACCCAGGCCTAAACCGATGTCTTTTTCGCTTGCTCCTCTCCTACGCTTGTGACAATTGCACTACACTGGCCCAAAATCCTTTGACTAGGTCGATGTCTTAGGTTGGAGTTGGTACGGCAGAGCAACTCATTGAAATATCCACCATATTATCCGGCAATATTAGCATTTTCACACGGGTTTGATTCCTTTTTAAACACTTCGCAAAACGACGTAGAATTGTCTCCGGTACTAAGTTGCTCAATATCAAGCATCCTCCAGTGCGCCAAAGAAACGTCTCACGACAGTGGTCACACTCACTGAGAATCCAGCTATTATCAATGTTCACACGGTTATTTTGTTCGCACAAACCCAACGCCGACAATAGTTCCCCCCTTATAATTATGATCCAGATCAAGAATTCTTCAAGTTGTGGCTGTATTAGCTTTTGTCTAATTCCCCATAATTATAGTCGATCCAACCTCATATGCCCGTCCCTCTATAGTTTTGGGCTTGGACCAATTGTATAGAATAGGGCGAATCACTTCAGGTGTATCGGTAGTATAATGATAAGCCGATTTCAATAGGATTTGACTCCACGTTCCAAGGAAAAAGCAGGAATGCGCATTAAAAAAAGAATGTTTGTCGTACATTTGCAAACGTTTGGGTTGTTTTGGGTGGCAATGGTTTATACTTGGAATTTCGAACTTAACACCTATAGATGCTGTCTATCGCTCTTCTACCAACCAGTCTTGTGGCTCAGTTGGTTAGAGCGACGTTACTAGTAAGTACGGCGGTCGCACGTGTTCAATCCGGCCAAGCTCATATGGGGTTTTTTCAACACTTGTGTGTGCGCTGGCCTCTCTAGGGAAGTTAATAGAATACCATGGCTATACTTTTAGAAGTGAAACTGGTGTTCCATTTGTTATAGATTCACCGCCATGTAATAGATGAGGTGACATCAACAGATGTGTTCAAACGGTCGGACGTAAGTGTGCGTAATGGTGCAATATCACGATTGGATTAAGCGGGGCTTGGCGTCAGTCCCATGAGTCGGGGACCTTTTTTTGCAAGAACAAAGAATCTAGGCGAGGTGAGGAGCTCGCGGGTTGTAGGATTTGGGGAGGTGGTTCTTTCAGGTTGATTTGGCTTTACGGTGCTTAGTGTTAGATGAGACACGTGACGATTAATTATCTATTTTTTTTAAAAAAACACCTTAAAATTGAGAATCTAAATATCATGGGTGTCATATTTTTTTATCAATTTTTTTCCTCAGCTAACCAAACAAACAAACTAATAAACAGCAGACAGAAACAATGTAAACCAAACTAATAGTGCTAAATATGCTAGTCTTAGGAGAAAGAAAGCATTGATAATGCTTTGATGATTGGTTGGAAAAAGGTGTAATGAAGGTTGAAAGAGGCAAGCTCTAATGAGCCATTTCCTATCTAAGCTTAGCATTAGTTGCATTATGTTAACAGTCCAGTTACCACGGTGTTTTCACTGCCAGGAAACTCCGAAGGGGAGGGGTCCATGGACCCTCCCCAAAGGAACCACCTTCCCTAAGAAATTTTGACAACACAAATGCAGAGGTCAAAATCCAAAAGAGTAAATCACAATCAAATTTAATGTTATTAATATGACTTAAATTAGGAGGAAATTTTTAAACAGGCCGAAAATGGGCCAAAAGACGCGAATGGCTAACCCAGCCTTTTACTGTGAGGCATTATACCGTTTGGAAATATTTACGCTTGCTTTTTAGTGCTAAAACAAAGTACCCCATATGGTTGGGGATAGTTGTAGTGTCAGTTGATCCTAAATGATTAATGGGACCTATTAGGACGTCAATACTATAGGTAATTGGGTTTTGCTCATTTTACCACTCATAGCGTAGGTGCCTTCTCTTTTCATTGGTGCCAACTGAGTACCAACTGCTATAGCTAAGGGTACGTCAGAATTCGCATGTCCCACAACTGTCAAGTTCGAAAATTAGCTCCAGCCTTCGGGAATATTCAATTTTCCACCCTATAAGTTAGGAATTCGATGTTTCATGCGGTTTGTGCTCCTCTTGTGTAATGATGGTTTTTATATAACTCATCGTGTTTATTGCTATAATAATATTTTGAGTCAGTAAATTGCGAATATCCAATGTCAGGTACTTTCATACTTTTCCTCCATTTTATAACGTGACGTCCATACTATGCAAGTTGGGGTAACACTTTTAGTTTGTTACCAATGGAAAGTACGAATCTCTAAGCTAGTCCCGGGGGGCAGTTATATTCAATGGTGGATATGAGGCGTGAACAAAAAACGGCGTAAAAAAACGGGTCTCTTTTTTCCAGGACAGGCGATGTACGCGCGTACATTGATTAGGGTGTCAAAAACAGGCAAAATATGGGAAACAGGGTATGTTTTGTTTCGTAACCCTGGAAATGTGATGTACGCGAGGATCATATATCCAATAAAAAATATTGTAAATTGGAAGTCAAAGCGAACATAAGCAAAGCGGATAATAGGGGTTATATTACAGCACAATGCATTGCTTACGGTTGTTTTAGGGTATCAAAACTGACAAAAGACTTGTTTATGGTGAGCACAAACACAAAAAATGCGTGTTTAGGGAGGGAGAGGGGGAAGGGGGGGGAGATAGAAGGGAGGGGGTGCGGTGATGGGAGGACTCCCTGTCGCCTCATTAATTCCGTGGTCCTTTTCCTACGCCATTACATTAGCTCGTATTGTCGTGAGCACGACTCATGTGATACTCTACTAAACCGATTCTATATCCTCTTTCTGTCTCTATAACCACCTTCTCCCCTACCTTCCTTTTCCCCCTTCAGTCTTCAATTACTTCTTCTTCCGTCAATAATGTCCCACAGAATCACTTGGACACGCCTGAGGTGTCCGTCCCGTCTTCTATTTTCCATCTTTACTTACTGGTTATTCCTTCTCTCCCAGCATTCCGCGTTCCCTGCTTTCGATTTATTTTGAGGTCCTCACACACTGTACCTTTGGCATGCATGGAACACTTAGCACTGCTGGTATGTTTTTCGGATCGGTGGAAATAGTGTTTAGTGTTCAATTCGAGTCGCAGTTCACGCATCATAGTCCCCCCTTTGAATACACTGGCCCCCCGGGAAGCTCTCAATGGTACCAATTTAATAGGCTCGTGTATTACGGTAAGGAAATTCACAGGAGTGTCACCCATCGCCCACGTCGGGAGTGTAGTTTACAAAGATGGCTCAGGTAGACGATGGTTCCCCGGTTTAAAAACGATCAAGCAATTGTCATATTTTTGGTATGAAATGTCAACAATTCAAAAACTCGATTTCGTTAAAAAAAGAAACACTGATGGTCCATGTCACCCTTCACTTGACTTACTTAAATCATATCCAGTTGTTCATTTTATAAATAAAAATATAACTGTTCAAAACACAATTCCATATTTTGGATTATAGGGTTTTTGTTTTCAGAGTGAAAATGTGAATACAGAAATTATTTTTAAGCTTCTAAAAATTAATTTTTCTTGTGTGACAACAAATCTTTAATGTGAAAATACAAGCCTTTAGTTTATAAAATAAAGATCAAGCGAGGGACCATATTTTTTTTTGGTTTTTTGCCAAATGCCCTCAACCGCTACATTTTAATAAATAAGCAGTTGGATTCATTTTTAATGATCAAAACGGCTTAAAAGTGCCCTTATCTTTTAAATGATCCCGTCTTTGAAGTCATTATTTTTGTAATTAAATTAGATCTTTATTCACCTTGCCTTCTGTTTGTGATTAACAAAGTTGAAATTGTGAATTTCGTTTTTGCAAACTCAGAGAACGGTTATTGTTTCTCTTACATTTCGCCCTAAAACGCGTCCTCTCCGTTGAAAAGTGTCAGTCTGTGTTACTTTTTTTTTTAGTTAAAAAATTTTTTGTCCAAATAACCCTACTACATTTCATGAAATTAAGGACGTAACTAAAACAGCAAAACACAAATAAACAAGCCATGGTTTTCATCGAAATTACTGGACACTCAAAAATCTTATTTAGGGGTGTTGATTTGTTTCGGCAAAAAAATACTGTTCTTTTAAAATCTGACAAAATCCTGAATTTCCAAGGTAACAGGGTTCCTTGTTGAAAACTTGTTATTTGTTCTCCCGGGGGGGGGGGGGTGTCTCAAGCGTTTGGTTGTCTAGGGGGATGTGGCGGCCGATTGGTTGAACCCCGAATCCAGAAAAAAAATTACTGAGTCAATGACTCATGTTGGTGAGGGTTCTTCATTTGTCCGTGTAATTGAGACACTAGTCAGGCTAAAACCTAGTCAAGCAAATGACTTCTCTTTTATTATAATAGTTTTGAAAGCCACTTTTAACACTAATTTTTTTCAGTCAGCTTCATCTTGCATAATAATATAATATTAGTATTACATGACTTTGGTCGGTTGATACCATAAAAATAGGTCGGGGCCGCTCGCCAAGAAAATATCAGGCCCGTCTTCGACTCGCCTGTATATTTGATCTAGGCTCGGGGGATCTTTTTCTGTTTATCAACCTTAGCCATCCAGTATTAATAAAATACTTGGGCACTGAAATGTCAAGGGCCTTGATGGGGATTTCTTTTTAATAACCTCGGCTGCCGAGGTCAAAGGTCATAGTTACGATTCCAAATATATAAATTGGTGACACGTGGTTCCATCTTTGGGTATCCGCGCAGACAGAATGTAGCATTATGACCAAGCCTTTACCCCACAAGGTCAAGAGTCACATGGCTCGGCAGATGCCCACGTATAAAAACTATATGGACACGGGGGGTCTAAAACCTTAAGAATCGATCCTTTAGCTCAATACTTTGTCTGATAATGGAACGCCAATATGCATTGAAAAAACCTCACAGTCAACATATCCAAATCTAATTTGCAGAGCATCGCAATGGAAAATCTGATATTCGTACGTTTTTGCGCGGGAAATTTTCGACGTATGCTACATCTACACCGTGCTTCTATGGAAATGCATAGTTTTTGTGGTTGCATTAAACTTTTATTAGCTGTCAATTTGACATAACCATTTATCACCGTATAACCCCGGACGACCACTGTCTGCGAAATTCTACGTCATACTAGGTTGTCGTAACCCCTCTCTCTCATCTCTCTCTTTTGTACGAATTTCATCATACAGGGTTGAGTAAAAAACCTACTCTGATGCTGATGTGTGCCGCCATATTGTATATTTTAAATTTATCTAACATATATGGTACCAGTCGAAAGCTTATATGCCGAACCACAGTTTTTTTGTAGTCCAGGCTGTTCAACATCCACGGATGTCCCATTTGAATGCACGGGCGACAAAATAAGCAAATGACTCCCCAAAATGAGAAGGGGGATGTCCTTATTGCTTATGGACTTCTCGTGGACGTCCAAAGGTCAGACCATACCTTTCAACCAAATAAATGAGCCTTGTGCTCGATCTTCAATTATATAATAACACAGATTTAATGATTTTAATCCGTTTTGGTTCAAGAATTTGGTATGCCCAAAACAACATTACATATAATAATAGTATAAATTTACACACATTTATAAGATTGATACTTAGAGTCCGCACAATGTCGCAGAGAGAGCGTTGCAGTTCAACGATTGATATGTCCTCACTAGCGAAGACTTCAGAATGACAGCATGCAAAGTCACCTGGTAATTAACTTTTCTATGGGTCTCGTTACTATTGACCATCAAGTCATGAGGGTTGTGTGTAAGTAAAGTGTCATTCAAGCTAAGATGCACCGAGCACCTAATAGGCTTTTATTAGGACCAAAAACTGAGGCCAAAGTTACAATGTAAGACAGCTTAAAGGCAGGGGGCTCTACAGTGATCCACACGAAAGAGTGAAAATATTGAAATTGGCAGGAATATCGTACAAGTGGCCTGTAGAATCTCAAAAGGTATATTTTATGCAACCTGAACAATTGCATAAATGAGAAAACAGCATGTTCAAAATTTAAGATCGCCCATTCAATTACGGTTGTAGTAAAGTGTGCCCGTACCGACAGTAATGACTGAAATATTTGATTTTGTCGTTATAGGTTGCATTTGGGTCCTATCAACTTGCAGGGTAGGATACAATAGACTTTTAAGAAAAAGGCCCAAATCTGATTTTTGATGATTTTTGTTCGAGTTTCTGATTTAGCAATCACTGATATGCCTTTAAAGACCGAGGACAATTTCAGAAAGAAGCGCCCTCGCTATTTTTTTCCCAACCCGGTTTTTTTGCATATTTGGAATGCTTACCAATGTAACAATTAAATCACACCTAAGTGAATAAGATAGTATACAACACTTCTTTATTGGCAATAAGATGATGATTTTCGTCATTTGGTCGTTTCGTGCACCGACAGAAATCAAAGCACGGTTTTCTATAGGGACATTACGATAGCGGGCAGTTCCAAACAAAGTTGGCTATTTTCGTTTGTACTTGTTTGTCCATACCCTTCGAAACGTTCGCGGTAGGTGGTGGTCTATATACACAACGGATCAAGTGCAATTTATGAGAAATTCGTGTTCTCAAAAGGTTTTGGTCATACACCGTTCGCCAACGGTTCTTTCTCGTATGTGGTCGACACCGGGATCAAGTGCAATTTTGAGAAACTCGTGTTCTAAAAGAATCTCCTCCTATCACTTTAAATATCTTGGTGGGCAAGAATTACATGAATCAAGTCTGCAAAAAATGTAACATGTACTCCCAACACGGTGTGGCATTCATGTCAATGTTGTTATCGATACACTTGCGATTTCAACCATCTACCCCTGTAGACGATTTTAAGTTGTACCCTTCCAATTTCTTGCTGAAAATAAATAGAAGGTTTTGTACAATATTAATCTGATTTTTGTATCGCCTGGCATAGTGCATGGAGACACATACAGTGTGAGTCAAAATGATTGTTTCCCCAGGTAATCCTGATTTATTTTTCTTGTCAAACTGTTGCAGGTTCCTCTTAAATTGTAAATACTAAAGTACATTGTAAAATAGCTTTCCAGGATTTTTAATTTTCATTTTGGGTCAGGCAATCAAGGTATCTGCCTTCATTTAAATAAGCCCTCAAAGATTTTCTCCTTTGTACAAGATTCTATTGGATTTGGTATTGAAAGCGCAGGAAAGTTCAAGGTGGCTACCTAATGTGTGCTTTACCCACTCTGTGTGATAAATGTTAATAATGCCCCAATGAGTGTAACACAGCCCGGTTTTACTTGTGTTTTAATGGCACCAACGAAGTGCAAATATATTTTGAACTGTTTAGAATTCTTCAGGCTTTGGACTGAACGGCGTGTTAACTAGTAACTAAGGCCAAAACAAAAAGATATTGAAATACGCAAACCAAAACCAGGTTTCCATTTAAGTGATACACCTTATTGGCTAAAGGTCAAGATGCAGAGACTTTTTGGAACATTTGGTCTTGTCTCTGGATAACTATTGGTAATACTTGTTGCTTCACGGTGGTGAATAATCAACAAAACAAGAAATTTAATTTGCCCTATCTTGTTTTTCCTGTCTGATTTGTGAATTACAACTTGTTAACCATTTTTACGTCATCTTCTAATGTTTAACTGTAATACATTTGTATACGCGGCATTTCGGGAGCCCTCTAAAATGAGGCCATAACGTGAAAATAATGCGTGAATCTCGGAATTTTTCATGGTGATTAAGCTAATTATTTGTTATATAAAGGGGTATATAAATCTGTAAAAAGATTACAATAGTTTACTTTTTTTTTATTCATCGTGTGACCAAATCTTTTGACTCACACTGTAAGGGATTGCTTTTTCCACTGTGACTTATTTCTGTGTGTTGTATCTATATGCTTTAGCTGGTGTGCTGTGGGTTGACACTAAGGTTTAAAGTACACCCGTACAACGATAATATTATACAATATACTCTATAAAATAATAGGCTGTGGTTTCGTTAAAAACGGATTATATTAACCATAACAATGAATTAAAACCATCTAGACTGACCAGCGCTATTTAAAATGGTCGCGCTATTGAATAACGTGTTTAATGTGGATACGTCCTGCAAACTTTTGCGTCATACATATGCCATAGGAAATGCAAATTATGAAAGCGGCACGTGTGAAGGTGTATGACGCTACTGTGCCGTCAGTGTCGCTTAACACATATACAGGTATCGCGGCACTCCACTAAGCGCGAATTTGCAAATCGCTCATGGTCAGACAAAATGGTTTTTAGGGATATTCATTTTTTATGGTTAGTATTAGGTCTGTTTCCCATGAAACCACTCGATAAGGTGTTCAATAATGTAATTTTATAGCGTTATTTTAAGTTATTCTTAGTACGGGTTCTCCTTTAACATTCTCGCATATGCATTGACCGATGAGTTCGTACTTGGTAAAAGAACGGCCCCACTCATTGCACAGTCACTCTCACGGATCAGGTTACCTGGTGGTGGTAATTTTATGTGCACAGTCTGCGGTACCCGCCAACCAACCGAGCCCACGAAAACAGTAACGTGCAACGAAATCCCAGTGGGCGGGTGACCGCCTGGTGTTATTTTTAAGACTGTTGCCCAAACCTTGGATTTGGTGGTGTGTTGACACTTTACAAATTTCAAAATGGTTTCTTTCAATTTTGGCCATAGAAACTATACATAAACACACACAATACTTGCAAGGGTCGGTACTTTTGTGTGAGAAGAGGACCACACCCAGGGCCCTGGGGGGCCTGTGTTGTTTGTCGCCATGACCTGCAATAATCATCATTGTTTACAGGGCTTTACTGGCCCGGGGTCCCACCTCTGAATAGGCCTGGACTGACCTGGGTCAAGCCCCTATAGGGGATTCTGTATTTATGCCTCTGTCAATTTGTTGTTTTTTGTCTGAAGGTATAAAGCGGGGTATCAAAAATTGTTTTAAGACCGCTAAAAGGGGGGATCACAAAATTTTCGAAACCTAAAAAGGGGGGATCAAATAAGTTTTTAGTCCGAGGTTCCAACTTCCCTCCCCCCACCAAAGTATGTAGTGAACACTCCCTTAGCTGAATCAAAGCCCCAGATTATAAATCAATGGTGCGTTCTATACGTTTAGCTATTGTTGAACCAACTTTCTATTTCGAGGCGCATTTCCATTATCGTTAACTGTCTAATAAAGATTTAATACTATTGAAGTACATCATTGTTCCCAAAAATCTATTTTGTATTGAGCACTTCTTTGTGCAGTTAAGTGTTATTTTTTTGGCAATACAAACCTCTATTGTTACTTGGTCCATGCAATCAAAATGTTCGCCATGTTTTGTTTTTTTCGGTATGCCCTTCAGCTATAAATAAAGTGAAAACGTTTTAAATTGGGCTGTAATATTTTTGAAAACTGCCAATTCTTTTGATCATACATGGAAACAAACTTATAGTTTTTATACTACATCACGACGCCGATTCCGTTTGGAGTTTATGGTCCAAGGTCACTGGCATTTTATACGGCGGGTCAAATTTAAGGCTTCTCTGCATTGTTGTTTTAAGGTAAAGGGTTAAGACACGAATAAGTTTGACTATTGTATCTCACTTTTCAAGTATGGAGCTGAACAAACTAGGTCACCTACCCATTATATTTCTTTTGACCTTCTTTGACACAGTGTATTTTATACCTATCGGGCTACGACCCGATCCTTGGAGTTTGTAAATGGTCAAAGGTTCAATGTGCATTTTTACACGGGTCAAAATGTTAAGGCTTTAAGCTGTTATCATTTACAATTGTAAACCTTTTTAATGGTCTTGGCCTGTTTCACGCTTAACAACTCCCCCACTCGTAGTCGTAGATGTAAGTACAAGTTTTTACATTTAGTGGAATGAAATGGTAAAATTTTGTGACAACAGACCTTTTATCAAGTTGGGTTTAATGCAACAACAAGTGCAAATATATTTGCCTGTTAGAATTCTTCAAGGGTTGGAATGAACTCGTTTTGAACTATAACTAAGGCAAAACAAAAAGAGATTGGAAAAATACACACCAAACCCAGGTTTCAATTAAGTGATACACCTTAGTGGCTAAAGGTCAAAGATCCAGACTTTTTGGAACATTTCTTTCATGATAAATATTAATAATTTCGTACTTCACTGTGGTGAATAAATGCAACAATCAAGCAAGTTATTTGCCTATCTTGTTTTTCTGGATCTGGATGGTGAATTACACTGTAAATGTTACTCATTTTATGGTTTAATGTACTCAAATTTGTTATTACGCTGCATTGCGGGAGCCCTCTAAAATTGAGGCCATAATTGAAAATAAAATGCATGAATCTCGGTATTTTTGACATGGTGCTTAAGAAAAACTAGTATTTGTTAATATAAGTATATAATTAATATTGTAAAAAGATTAAAATATTTTTAATATTTTTTTATTCATCGGGGATCAATCATTTGACTCACACTGTAGGGATTGCTTTTACACTGTGACTGTATGCTGGTGTTGTATGCTATTGCTGTATGCTGTGTGCTGTGGGTGTAAAAGTAAGGTAAAGGAAAACCAGTACAACGAATAATATTTATATAATATACTTAGAAAATAATTAGCGAGTGTTTCGTCAAAAACGGAATGATATTAACCATACAATGAAGTAAAAACCATATAGACTGACCAGGCGCTATTTAAAATTCGCCGCTATTGAATAACGTGTTATGTGATACGGTCGGCACGTTTGCGTCCATACATGCCATAGAAATGCAAATTATGAAAGAGGCACGTGAAAGGTGTATGACGCTCTGCCGCCGTCAGTGTCGCTAACACATATACATATCCCATATCCACTAGCGCGAATTTAAAATAGCGCATGTCAGACAACTGTTTTATTCATTTTTATGGTTCGTATAATTCCGTTTTCCCATGAAACCACTCGATAGGTGTTAAATAATGATTTTAATAGAGGATATTGTATAAGTTATTCGTAGTACGGTTCTCCTTAACATTCTCGCAGAGGAAGGATCAATTTTTTTTTCTTTTCCGTCTTTTTGTCACCACCCTTTCCTTCATTTTCGCTTTTTCTGCTTTCGTCATACCCTCTCCGATTAAGTTAGTACCTGGTCAAAAGAACGGCCCCTACTCATTCACGGATCACTGCTCACGGTTCACGGTTACATGGTTAATTTTATGTCACAGTCTGCGTTACCGCCAACCAACAGGAACCCAAAAAACAGTACGTGCAACGAATCCCCATGGGCGGTGACCGCATTTGTTAGTTTTAAGACTGTTGGCCCAAAAATGGGATTTGTGGTGTGTTGAACCACTTACAAATTCAAAAATGGTTCTATCAATTTGCTGAGAAAAACTATTACATAAACAGAACACGAATATTGAAGGGTTCTGTACTTTGTTGAGAAGAGGACCCACACACAGCCTGTGGCCTGTTGTTTGTCGCCATGACTGCAATAATCATCATGTTTACCGTATGGACCAGGGTCCCACCTCTGAATAGGACTGAACTTACATGGTCAGCCCCTATAGGGATTCGTAGTTGCTTTGCATTGCTGCGTTTTTGTTCTGAAGGTATAAGAGGGGCGATCAAAAAGTAAGACCCTAAAGGGCGGGGATCAAAAAATTTCGAACCTAAAAAGGGGGGTCAAAAATTTTGAAGTCCGAAGTTCCAACTTCCCCTCCCCCCCACCAAAGTATGATGAACACTCCCTTAGCAAGATCAATGCCAAGATTATAAAGCATTCGGCAGAAACGTTACTAATTGTTGAACAAACTTTCCATTTCGAGGCGCATTCCATTCGTTAACTGTCTAATATCAGGATTGAATACTCAATTTCAAAAAATCTAATTGTCTTGAGCACTTTCTCTGTGCAGTGTAAGTTTATTTTTTGGCAATTACACTAACTCTATTGTACTGGGTCATCAATGAAAAAATGTCAGCCATTTTTTTTTATGACCTTCATATCAAAGAGGGAAATTTAAATTGCTGTAATAGTTTTGAAAACATGCCAATTCTTTTGATATCAAATTAAAAAACGTATGAGTGTATACTATCTACGACCCGATCCTTTGGAGTTTCAATGGTAAAGGTTCAATGTGCATTTTATACACGGGTCAAAATTTAGGCTCTCTGACATTGTGGTTAAGGTACACAGGATTTAAGACACGAATAAGTTTGACTATTGTATCTCACTTTTCAAGATATGGCGCTGAACAAACTAGGCCAATAGCCATTAGATTCTTTTGACCTTCTTTTTGACACATAGTGTATACCTCTCAAAAACGATCTACGACCCGATCCTTTGGAGTTTTAATGGTCAAAGGTTCATGTTGACATTTTATACACGGGTCAAAATTTAAATAAGGCTTTACATTTTACATTTACATTGTAACCTTTTACTGGCTTGGGGGGGGCCTTTTTCAACGCTTAACTCCCAAACCGTGTCGTAGTAATACAATTTACATTTATGGATCGAAATTTAAATTTGTGACACCTTTGTAAACTCAAATTGCCCCTCCGGCCAGCAGAACAATGGTGACTTGACCGTAGCAAAGTACATTTCGATATCAGCCCATCCCTCCAAATAAAACCATACCTTCTACAGTATTCACGAAGTGACACGAAAACAAAATCGGACTAAGATCAGTAACTGTAATTTAATGATTTTAATGCCTCTTATACTGGATTCCATCACCATTGACTTTTGCCAAAGGTCATCGGTCCTTTAGGGTTAACAGAAGAGGGTTAAAAAATTGTAATCATTGGATATGACTCAGCTGCTCTTTCAATACCTTCACAGAAATGAGAGCTGGTCCAGATATATATGGAATTCTGTGTAACATAATTTTCTAGCTACATATATATGGGTTCCAAAACCATATAAACACAAAAACATCAACACTTTGGAAATTTTCACCTAATTTATAAACATCTCAATACTGTATTACTGTCCTGTAATTAACTTAGATGTCGGGTTTTTATTAATTAATTTCCAAACATAATACGTTTTTCGAAAAAAAGTCATAAAAAAGAAAAGTTGTTATTCATTGTTGGACCCAACTGATCGGGTTCCAACTTGAAAACTATTTCGTTTTTTGAATTTTTTATTATTTTCACTGATTTTTATTGGCAAAATACATAACAACACTGGGTCCATGTGATTTACTTTGACCATGAAACTTTGATTACAAACCCATTCACTATTTAATTAGGGGAGTTTTTCCAAAGCATGTTACGAACAATTCATTACCTCTGTGCTCATTATCAAAAGCGCGCTCTTTAATTGGTTAGTTTTATGGCCCGAACTAATGCGGCGATTAAATCGAGCATCTTTTTCGGCGCGTGCCATTCCGTCGGCGCGAACATTACGAGGAAAAGCCAGAGCGCAGTTTTTCGGTTATCGTTTTTTATTTAATGGGTATAATAGAATAGAAATAAAGGGCGCGATGGTCCATGTTTATGTAGGAAATAATATGTCCTCGGCAGTAAAAACTTTGAATAATGGGTCCTCGGTTTCCGTCGCCTCCCCATTATTCTGTTTTTACCTGCTCTGAACCTTTCTTTCTTGCCTAAACATGAACAGCGCGCCCTTTATTTCTTAATTATTGATCCGAGGACCTGGCCGTCCGATTTGGCGTTTCGCGATGCAATAAAGTTCCTGTCCGAATATTCATAGGTTGGCAACAGCGCGCGTCGTAATAATCTGGCATAAAAGAGGCGGATCTATGGTCCCTCATGCGCGACTAACCAGGGTAGGCCGACCTACTCGACGAGCCAATGGGGCTATGCCAATTGGCATTCACTTCCGTGTTGAAACGCACGTCACGCTCGACGATACGGTACATACTCTCGGAATTATGGCAGAGAGTTTAATGCACGGGAATAAATGCTCTTGAAATATGAGACTTTTAATAGAGGTCTGTTAAATCGATTGGTTACGAACAAAAAAAAAACCTAATCAACAGCTCTCATGCAATTTTAAATTAACGACCGCCGTCCATTCAGTTATGTTGTATGGAATCCTTGGATTCATCTCGTTTTGTGCTGCAAAAGGGGTCAGCGCAAATAACACTGTTCTGATTTAATCCTTTTGAACAAAGTTCGGCATTTATTCCATTTCATACCAGTGGTGGACAATATTGAATCCTTGATTGATCTCCTCCGCAACTTTTACTACCACTACCATCACAAAGTGGGAGTCCAATGGACCTTCCCACAAAAACATGGCGTAAGCGAAGTGGGGTAGAATGTATGAAGGGTGCCCCCTCTGATTTTTTTTGGGGATAGGTCGGGAATAATAAAACCCGGATATTCGTGTTAAATCAGCCCTCTTTTTGGATTCTTTGCCCTGCGACTGGGAATTTTTTTTGTTATTTAATGACTCGGGGGTATTTGTTGCCCTCGGAACCACCGGTGGCTATAGTCCAGGCTACAGACCATGTGGGACCGTGTTTTATACCATATATAAAATGTTTTTTTCAATGTTTTCTAGACCAGTTTTTTCCTGCTGAATCTGAATCCGATGGATGCCAGACGAAAAAAACCTTGAGCTTTTTCGAGGAAACGCCCAAAATTCAAAATGGCCACTAAAACACTCAAAAATCATATGTTAATTAACTCAAAAGTGTAATTTTGTTTACCTGTCCAGTCAAACACCCATGTGACCCAATCAAATGTTGATCATTAACCACCTAAGTAGGAGATTCAATATGGCCGCCAATACAAAAAACATTGATATTTATCTACTTTTGACCGTAGAAATGGTAACATGATATTAAATGAGCCAATGCTTTAGGCATCATTATAATTGAAACAATATGAATAGCTTTATCATTCAACAATTTGCTAATCAATCAAATCAATAAACCATTGACGATGGCTCCAAAATGGCAAAATTCATTACTACTTAAAGGCAAGAGCTGCCATGGTTTTGTGTATAAATCACTATAACTGATTCAGAGAAATTTAAATATCATAACATAATCAATTGATTGATATCTGGCAAATAGCATCCTAGATAGGCCAACTTCATATGGCTGCAAATGTCAATCAGTAAAGGAAGTCGTATTCATTCACGCTTCTGCTAAAATATATATTTTGTGTTTTTTAGTTGGAGTATCACTTCCAAAACCCCAGTAAGGTATCTTAAGTGTCACTGAGTCATTATTCATCAAAAGTCCACACCATGGATGCCAATGGACGCCTAAACCTACATACATACATACAATCTCTTTAGAATATTTGTGATGATCTATTTTCGCCGCTTTGTAAGTGCCATTTCCAGCATATTGGATACCCATTTTGAATGGCGTCTTACATGATCGATTCTCTGATTATACTACCTAATGATGTGTACAGTGATCTGATGGACTTACGGGGTAATACACAAACATTGCAGTACTAGATTGACAACAGCTAATCAATTATAGCCATCTCTAGAGTATCGGAAGCATCTTTGGATCCTATATGACGGAATTTATTATCACATTTTAAAATAATATGTCTTATGATTTTAATTAATTCTTTGACTGACAAAACACCGCGTATCCGATACCAAATTACCAAAACTGCAGTCACAAATAGTTACGATAGACACTTTATTGTATTGGCGGCCATACTGAATCATTGATTCGGTGGTTACAGAATCAAATATGTTAATTGGTTACAATTATGTTTTAAAACCATACAGGATGAAAAACATTATCACACCTTTGAGTGAACAGAGATTTGAATGTTTTTGCTGTTTTGGTGGCCATTTGATTTTTTTTTTTTTGCGTTTTTAGAGAAATGCTCAAGGTTGCTCGTACGGCATCCATGGATTCAGAATCAGCACATAAAAAACTGGTCTAGAAAAGTGAAAAAAAAATTCTATATCTAATAAAACAAGGTGATATTAGGATAAATGGGATCTGTAGCTGGACTACTACGCGCCTGCATCAAAACGTAAGTCCTTAATTGTATCCAAACCTTATTCGCCTCATTTTTCAAAAACGAGGTGAAACGCTTAGATTTCAATATATTTGGAGGTTTAAATGGATCCATCATTCGTCATATAAAAATATCTTAGGTCCAAAGGATACCAACAAATTTACTTTTCATGACTTATTTGGAAAGTGTGCATTAAAAAAAAAAACAGACATGTAAGTTAATTGGAGCAGACAGTAGACTAACTGTTCACTAGTGTTTAATATCAGTGAAACGTGCATTTCTGTATTTTTTTTTTCCGTTGCCAAAAAAAATATAAATTTGTGGGTACTAACTATCCTCACTGTTATGCTGTTAAGCAATTTTCAAATATTTTACGTCTTGAGGATCACTGGTGGGGAAACGGCGTTTGTACATTACTGGATCAATAATTTTTAGCATGCTGATGGGAAGGCAACAATTATAACCTAAACGAGATAAAGAATCAAATGGCTGAAGCGGGATTCGAACCGGCGACTCGGGATGGCGAGAACAGCGCTCTCACAGATGAGATTATTCAAGCCCTGGTGTGGCGGCTGATCCTAAATGCCAGCCATCATCTTTACTATGAATCAGCTGAACAGTATTATTAGGTCCTGCCGGATCAATATGATCATCCCATTGAAAAATTTTAATAAACTAAGGAACAGAGAATGGGAAACGGGTGTGTACAATTTACTGGTCTTAATTGATGCACACTGATTGAAGGAAATTCTAACTAAAGGAGGTAAGAATCAAGTGGCTGAAGAGGGATTCGAACCAGAGACCTCTGGATTGCGAGACACAGTGATCTACCGAGCTATTCAGCCCTTGTGTTGGCGGTTGAACTCTAATTGCTAGCCATCATCTTTACTCTTGAATCAGTACCAAATTATGTATAGTTGAGCAGTTAAGGTGGATTTTCTGCCAGAATCATTAAATTTTGGGAAGAAAGCATGAAACTTGTACATGACTTCTATAGCATCAATGGTTTCGAAAAAAAATA
This sequence comes from Ophioderma brevispina, assembly GCA_023653785.1. Taxonomy (NCBI): domain Eukaryota; kingdom Metazoa; phylum Echinodermata; class Ophiuroidea; order Amphilepidida; family Ophiodermatidae; genus Ophioderma; species Ophioderma brevispina. The sequence goes on from JAMKCH010019883.1 coordinate 37,957, forward strand.
GACCCAACAATATTACGCCCCTGGTGGCCGCCCCCATATTGAATTTCCAAAATGGCCAAAAATTTCATTGTCTACAGACACCTAGAGGCAAGATTCAAGTGTTATACCTATGGTTTTGATACCAAAGGAACACTGTTGGTGAGTCTAGAATTTTCATCACAATGGTTCCATCATTGATATTTAAGATGGCTACCATAATTAGCCAATTCGGTGAAGTCGAGATGTCAACTGGTCGCAAAAGCCCTAAACTTTCACAGTTCTCGGATATGTTAAGGGTGTAACGCCGACGCGGAAAGGACCTTTTCGGAGGTCAAAGGGGTCCTCCAAGCTCAAGAGCAAGGGCGCATAAAGTGCACCTCGGACAACTAAGACCCGGGCCCGCAAGCGGCCTCAGGGCAAGCAGGGAAGGAAAAGGAAGCTTACCCCCCCCTCCATCCACGATGGGGTGCTCAGCCAGCCGCTACCCACTACCAGGGTACCAGGCCCCTCAAAACCAGAAGGTGGCACCGGCGGGAAAAAGGAGGGAAAGCTCCGTGGTAAATGACAGAAGAGTAAGGCAAAGAATAAGGTGGGGTCAGTCCAAGGGTTGTGGTGGTTAAGGAGGCCAAGCCAGGTAGCCTATGAACTAACCAGGCCAGCCCTTTGCACAGTGGGTGGGCGGTCATCTCATAGAATTTGCAGGGGCATGGCAGGCACTGACGAGGACCCTTTGGGATACTGACACGCGGTAGCCCAAGGATATGTCGCAAGGCATGTCTATCTCCATTCAGAGGGGTGAGGTGTTATCTACTTGTTAAAAGAAACACTAACAAGTGGGACAAGCTCCGGCGGGAGAATAATGCTTTGTGGGCTATTAATGCCGTGATATTGCCTCCGATTTCAATTAGGGGGTCTTCTACTCCAACAACACAACAAAACAAAAAATTTTTAATACAAAAACTATCGGGGCAGTGGCTGCTAACCTGAACCGAAAAACCTTTAAACGGGGTTTATCTGACCCCCGCACTCCATTGGAGACCGCTGAGCACAGTTAACTCAGGCGGTCTCCCCAGCAAACCTTGCACCGAAGCCCGGTGGGCTTCTTTCTGCCACTGAAGCACTGCGTCACTCTGACAAGAGGAAAAGTAATCTTAGTCCAATGAGGACAAACATGACGGTACATCAACAAAGAGGGAGGACAAGAAGCCCAAGGTCTCTGACAAGGCGACTATTCGAGTGGTGCACGCAGGCACCATGCTATGATAGGTCCCATAGGGGTGGAGAACATCCTAGTGGGCCTCTCCCAGCAGTTGCTGGTCATTGATTTAGAGGCTACAGCGTCTTCATGTGGACCTATTTGCCTCCGCCGGGCGCCGTGAATCAACAGCTCCCGACGTAATTCCTCGTTACTCGTGAGTAAGATCCCCACGTTGCGATGATGCCAAAGAGTTCTTCGAGAAGGGTTCTCAGTCCGAAAACTGACTGGTTCTGCTGGTAGCAGCCCATGCGCAAGCGAATGTGGTTTCCAGGGTTCTAGAACTGCTAGTCAGGGACCTTGTCTTCTCCCTCAGACGGGGGATCTGGTAAGGGTCCCAAGCCGAACCGTTCGTCCCAGAGCATACAAATCCGCGCTTTAACCTGTTGGGCATTTCCGCCTAATGCGTCTTGCTCAGCGGAGGAGAATCTTCGATTCTCGACTCCGACGGTGTGAAAGTAGATATGGTCCGGCAGGATTAATAGTCCGGGCTCCATATAATAGACGACAACGGAATAAAGCGTGAAGCTATAATGTTGCGTGAAGAGTAACTGAAAGCGATGACATATTGGTCACCATTGTTTCCGGAATGTTGAGCCCGGAGGACTACATCTCCTGTCACCGTTTCAAATATATGGTGCGCCAATGGAGAGATAGATCCGCTGTCTGCGTCTGTAGGGCCCATTGGGAATTTCATATAGAAAGCTTTCACGAGGGTTTAGGGTGCCAAACAGTCGGGGCGTGGACCCCACCGTGATTGGGACCACTCATCGGGGTTTTCAGAGCCGACTCATAATATTGTCTCTATATCCCGATTCTCACGAATCTGCTGAAGGCCATGTTTACGGTTCGTCCTCCGGTTCGTTCACTCGTTTCGGAGTGGGACCTGCGCTAGTGCTCAAGTCTTAGCGTCTTAGGAATGTGAGCCACTAGAGAATGGCAGGTCTCTTTGATCTGCCTAGGAAAACGGCGTTTTCGTGGCAGTCGCCTTGGGGCGACGGGGTTCCAGAAACATGCCTTGTTATTGGTCGAGTACGGCGTGGCCATCCTGTCACGGGGGGTTTTTCACAAAGAACAGACCTTGCCTGTTTACGCCACACACGGGGTTCTCCAGGACCGATCGCTGCGGAGGGACGGGGTCAGAGAAACCTTGGTGCCCACACTTAAGTGGTATCAAGCATACTAAAAGGTTCGGAAGACAAAACAGGTTTCCAATATCCGGCCCTCTCCCTTAGATCCTAATGCCATTTGCCACTTTCAAATCACAGAAGCGGACCCGGTCTTGTGCTTACAGGGAAAGCGCTCCTAGATCTAACAACACAAATACCGCTTCCGACCGCTAATCCTTTTTTTTCGGTGATCATCAGATTTTATTAGTCATTTTCCTTATAGGGACATACGGGATATAGGCCCGCAACGTGGAAGAGGAGCTGTTGCTAATGCAGCACTGTGTGCGGTTAGAAGGGGGCACAAATCAAAAAGCTGTAGGTAAGTTCTCGGTGAGAGACGGGGATACCCTAGAGCCTACCTTACCTTTGTCATTTCTTCCACCGCTGGGACTCCGTGGTTACTATGAAAGTAACGTCGCGGAGGGTAGCTACCCGGAGGGGGTGGGGGGGACACTCCCATATGAAATGGATATGGTTGTAAGCCTCGTGCTTCCAAACCCAGGAGCATTCGGTGACCCACTGAAAAAATTGGGGTTCTTTGGGTGATAGAGAGCAAATTGACACAAAATGTGAGGTTTTAAGATGTGACAAAGTTACAAAATTTTCCAAAAATGTTGTCTTTGGGTGAGGTTTTTGTAAAATTTATAAAGAGGTTTTGGGTGAAAAATTTCAAAATTTTCCCCAAAATAGGGACTTTGGTGACAGTGTTAAAATTTTCACAAATATGGGCGTCTTTGGGTGAAATTAAAAAAGGGGTCGTTGGGTGCACCGATGCTGACAAGGGGGTCTTAACAGCCTTTATAGTGTGCACCTCCAAGATGGGAGGTTCCCCCCGGGTAGATATCGAGACCGCGGATATTCCCTTAGAAGTGAAAGGGACATACGCTAGCAATCAACACTACCAGCGGGACTTAAGACGCACCCACAATGTTTATCAACCGGCACGGTCTGGGAAGATGTATTCTTACATTGGAAAAACAATTGCCTTAAGGACGGCGTTTCACCATGTCGATTCACCGCGTGTTGGAGGTTATCGTGCCGAAATTTAGTGAGCGATGCCGTGGACTATTTTCACGGTACGTACGGTTTATTGTCACGGTGGATAGAGGTTTCTGTTGGGCCAAACGAGAACTTAACTGTATGAAATCTGTATTATTAATCAATTATTTTTTAATTAACAAATCTGGCCGCCATCTTGAAATCCAATATGGTAGCCACCTGAACAACTTATGATCACTGAAAGTTCCCGGGTATAAAAAAACATAGATATAGACGCCTGAACTTTAATCATATCTGTACAGAACGGAAATTGGCTAAAAAATGGCAAATTGACAGCCTTTTTTTTAAAAATTCATGCGGCCATCTTGAAATTCAATATGACAGACTCCAAATAAAATGATGAGACCACCAACAGGTTCATGGTATCAAAAACAGGTTTAGACACATCAAATTTGGTTTTAGTTGCTGTAGATTAAAGATATGTCCAAAAATTGTGATTTTGGCGGCCATTTTGGATTCAATTGGCGGCGACGGGGGTGGTAATATTTGGGTCTTATTTTTCGGAACCTATGATGCTATAGAAGTAGTTACCAAGTCCATGCTTTCTTCAAAAATATGAACGAGATCTTATGCTTAACAGCTCTACTGTTTGCGGATCAATTTTGAGCTACTCCTATGACATTTTTAATAAACTAAGGAACAGAAGATGGGAAACGGCGTTTGTATATTTACTGGATCATATTTGATGCACGTGTTCATTGAGTGTGTTGTGTTTACATCCATGACAGAATTTACCGTGGTATCTTACCATGTTTGCGAACAATTCAAAAACATTCAGCGGTGTGAAAGCAGATATTAGTCCGGTGGGGGGCCATAGTCAGGGGCTCCATAGACGATAACGGAATAAAGCGTTGAAACTAATGTTTCGTAAAGAGTCAACTGAATTCGATTGGCCCTATTGTTCACCATTGTTCCCGGATTATGAGTTCGCCATGGAAAATGGTTACTTATACACCGGGATTCAGGCATTATACTTATAGACTGTAGTGTAAGATCTTGATCTGGCAGTGAAAGATGGAATTAGCGGGATTGATTAGCACATTACACTAGCAATGGTCTGTGAGTGATGACAAACATGGTTTTCACGTTTGGTTAAATTGTGGCAGTATATGTCAGCAATCCTGGTCCAGAATTGCCAAAAACTGCCTCCCTCCCCTGGAACTCTTCCTGTTTTCAAACTAGTGGAAGTGTTTGATTTCATGTAAGGGTCACTTTTTCATTATGTCCATTTGTGTTCATGCCATTATGCCCTAATGCCATTTTTGCCACTTTTGAAAATCATAGCAGCAGACCCTGCCTGTGTTACGGGGTGCAGTGCTCCTAGATCTAACACAAACACAACTACCGCTACCTCCTTTTTTGTGTTTTGGTAATCGTCAGGTTGCTAGTCATTTTGACTCTAGGGACATAAAGGATATATGCCAAAAAGTATCTCGGCATGTATTTCGATTATGAATATATCTTAAGCTAACGCTACATACCCTTATACCCGTCTTGATATATTGGGAAATCTTATCATAGGAATATATATGTTAACTCATCTAAGATTTAATCAGATGCATTTATGTCCCCCCCCCCTTAATAATTGAGACATGATAAAAGCAGTAAAAATCAGTATGAGATTTGTCCATTTAAATATGAAATTAAGGGAGGCTAGATAATTGGGATTTAACATTTAAAAGCTTTTTTCACATAGTTCTTTTTTGTTTTCTTTCAGGACACCACACAGGTCATTTAATAAGCCCGATGCATTTCCGGCTGTCTTAGGTTGAACACCACTAACTCACTATACACAGCACAGTATAGTCTATGGGGAATGACCAACTTTGAGCATGTTTTCCTTGCATTGAATTAATCTCACAGAGGAAATACAAACATATCACGCAAAGTTACAGCTAAAATCACTCCATTTCACCATATTTTAACATATGGTGGACTACTAGAACATGTTTTAGCTTTGAATTAGTGAACCGCAGAAAATACATCAAACACAGCAAGAGGAGCTCTATAGCTGGTACAAATCGAAGTGGGAAAAATCGAGATTAAATTGATGAGCGGCGGTACATGCCACGAATGAAATGCTAAAATGCAATTTAATTTAGAAAAAAAACAGTCTACCAGTCACCTCATTAATGATATAACTTTATTATACATAATACTGCATTTTCAGAGGTTTTTTAAAGCATTTTTTTTACCCCCAAGATGCCATGCGAGAAAGTAACATCAAAAAAATTTGATCCTTACGGAAGCAAGGTAAGTGGTGTATAACCTAGCTATCCAGTTCAAGGACGTTCCATATGATGTTTTTCTTTTCTGCTTTCGCTTTTGATCTTTCCCTTAGTAGTCTGTTTAGTTGCCTTTCTGTTACACGATATGTCCATGTCCTGTCTTGTCTTGTCCCGCCTTTCGCTGGAATCTCTGATCTTTTTATAAACCGACATCCCGCATTTAACTTTGCACTTCCTCAAAAATCACGAAGAGGCCTCCTGCCTGTTTTTAGGGGAAAATTGCCCCTGATCTAACAAGAAAATAAAGCTGTTTTCAACCGCTTTTTTGGCGGTGATCATCAGATTTTTCCTCTAGGGACGTAGGATATAAGGATTATAGGAGAAATCCTATCTGGTTATCTGGGTTGTGTGAGTCTAATATATCCTTGATTCCCTTTAAGTACTTTTGTTTAAAAAAAAATCATTTGTAGAGGAAAAAGGCGGATGGATGATAATTCGTTACATCGTTTTTCCCTTTTCTTGACGGAGAAATGATGTTTTGCCCTTTTTATTATTTCTAAGTGGTATGTATCTCATGCATGATATCTAGTTAAATATTTTTAATAAATGTGCAATTATTCTCCCCATTGTCCCCGCCTTGTTTGATGATATTACTTGTAATTCGTCAGTTCCTGTGATTGTTGTCATTCGTGTCAGATTCCTCTACTTCTCTTCGCATTGGTGGTATGTGTGTCTTCAGAATGTATTCTTTCTGATCATTTTGTTGTTTTCTGATTCAACATACTGATAATAACTCAATTTTCAGAATTGTCAATAAGGCAACATTGGCTACCATTGCTCTGAGTAGATCGGATCGAGTCAACTATTATCGTTGGTTCTATACATGATTAAATGCCTTTACGTTATATGTTTACTTATTTCATTTAAAGTAAATATAACTCCATACACTTCTGCCAATGATCCAGTGTTGAGATGCATATCCGTCTAATAAAAGCCACCGTCGTAAAAGTATGACAGCTGCAAGAATACACATAAATCACATTTAATGTTAAGAGTTAGGTAACTCAGCGACACAGCAAAAGCAAGTATAATTCAATCAATAACCTTTAAGGAGCTAGCTACTTAATTGGCATTCCAAAGTAACAAATGCGAAGTTAATTTACATTTTAGGGACATGCTTAAATTCCAATTCGCATGTGCAATTAATCGCATTTCGAGCAACTCTCGAAGGTCAATTTTTCAAAAGTAAATTTATACCATTGAATTTGGGTATGGACATATGTTTGCACTCCCTACCTGACAATTATTCATACCATCTAATGCCAAATTTTTAGGCCTAAAATTTTACAGGAGTTACGAGAAAAATAAGAGCTTTCCGATACCAAAATCTCAATTTCGATGATGTGAATTGCTTTAATATGAATACGAATAAAGCTAAACAGGGTTGTTTTAAATAAGACGTACTAAATTAGTGATCGATGCAGAACACAATGCGGATTGTACCGGGTACTAGTGGAATTCAAGGCCTCCATATATTGTTCATATTTGTTATTCATATAAATGGTGGAGGACACTTAAAGGTCCCAGGAAATGATATATAAACCTAATCCAAATCTTTCACAGAACATTTCCATTCCATAACAGGGCCGAAAAAATGAATACACTACCAATGACATCAATTAGTGAAACTATTGATTTTCAGTCAGTGTCAGAATAGATTCACCCAGTCACCTGGAATTTTCTATAACTCTCTGAAAAATCAATACACCCCATGAGGTTCATCACCCGTCCCTAAATATTGAACGCTTTCTCGTCCCTCCTTGTAGACTGGACCAAACCAACATCATTCTATTTGCATTGTCCTGGACCTTTATGGAGTTCTTACCCTTGTATTTTGCTACAGAAATGTCTTAAAAGTGAAAACAAATGGTGATTTTGATTTGTTGAACTCTCAATATACTGATATAACACGTAGGCCGAATTTCGTATTTTGCCCTATCACAAAATTAGAAAGTTCACAATTTTTGGTACCTAGCAAATGACTCTCAGCTTAATCCTTTCAGAGGGGGATATTTTTGATGGAAAGCTTTACAATCAATGCAAAACGATGGCTTTCATTTTTTACGGGATACCTGATATAGGAACCTCAATCGTTGCACCTTTAAGTTTTTTTTCTCATATTTATCTGAACCTATCTGGAAATACAAAATAAAATGAACATTAACCATTATAAATATTGAGCGAGTATTCTATTTGGCGCGTTTCTTACTAATTACCGACATTGTATTAGCATTTCATAGTGTTAAATCAAATTTATAACAATAATTAAAGCATGGCTCCTGTTTCACAAAGTCCCTCTTATTTAAAGGGGAACAAAACCCCTAAATATTCCATCAGCATATGTTTTATATACAATATGACCTTTCAATAATAAAGTGTTTTTTAGTCCTCACACCCATGTCCCCTCCCTCTAAAATAAAAGTATTTTTCAGTGTTCATAGGTGAAATCCATTTTTGACTTTGGATGACGTAGCCTGTTCCCACCAAAGAGTGCCGCAAAGCAATCATGCAGGATCCTACAATGCAGGCCACATAATCACATCAAACATCTATTCTTGTTATGAATGGCGCGGCTATTTAAAACATTCCACGTGCATTTCTTTGGCAGGGAATCAATTGTTAATCGACCGTGAACATTGCAATTTGGTGTGCATGGACCGGGATATCTTATCGGATATAAAGTCAGTCAAAAAGAAAATCAATCTACTTTTCCTGAAAAGTGAATGGTCCATGAATGGCAGAAATACGTTTTCAACCAGGGTTTTTTTTTTTTGCTAATATACAGGTATAGAACTACTACGGGCACTGGTTTCAAAGAAATTAATTCCTACGTATAGCAATGTAGCTTGAGCAAACGCATGATGTGTCTTTTATTAAACATCTACATGGAACTTGATGTTTTGAATAGCCCGCAATGCACGTTCATAAGGAATGCGGCCGAAGTACCTTGCGCTTTGAGGTTAAAAAAGATTTATAATGTTACAGACTGCTTACTAATTCCTACGGTTCTCTCTGGGGAAAGATGATCAAGAAAATAATTCACCAGAGGTCTTATGGAATAGGAGACCCCCAGACAACTGTGTACCATCAAGTTAGAATGCCAGGTCGAGCACCTTGTTTGCCGAGTCGTGAGGTTGTTGATTTGATCATATACCTTTGGTGGAGTGAAGTGAAGTGATTCTTGTGCCAACTGGCTCAAAACGATGCTGGCAAGCAGGTGGCCGCAAGCTATTTTATAAAGTAAAATGGGGTTACCCACCACCTGACAAAACCTGTGTAAAATTCCCAAACAAAAAACACACAACTATATTTACATAATGTTTAAAATTAAATATAAGCATGCCAAAACAAACAAACAAACACAATGTACAATCATAAAATCGCGTCCTTGTGTACTGCTTTTCCAAACTTTTCGCGCCCGAAATCTTTTAGGCACAACTCTTGTTAACTAATGATGATTGTCTTGTTTGTATTTAGAGCGATTATTTTCTTCTACCTTGCTGTGTAACTTTACAGTTGGGATGGGCAAATGATAACTTTTTCCAGATGAGTAGATTTTTTTTTCTGGTTTGGGCTGGCTAACGATCCCGTGTGTGACTCAACCTGGATTTTGACCTGTTTCGTGGACTTTAAATTTTGCACGTGAAGTCACCGGTGAATTGTGAATTTATAATAGAGCAGTCTCACATGTTTTCTCTACTAGTCGTGTGGCGGCTAGCGCTCCAACATATGAAGGGCTATAAAACAAAATACCCGGGGGCACTCCATTTTGGAGGTGATGAGGTGACACGCATGTAAGTCTGCTAAGACCCCCATTTTCAGCATCGCTGTCACTCAAAGACCCCATGTATTTGAAAATGTCACCCAAAGACCCCATATTTTTTAAAAGTTTACCAAACTGTCACCCAAAGACCCCTATTTTGTGGAAAATTTTCATAATTTCCACTCAAAGACCGGTGGACCCCTATTTTGGGTGAAATTTTTGCACAATTTTCTAAAAAGACCCCATTTGGGGGGAAATTTTGCAAATTTGTCACCTGGAAACCTCTTATTTTGGGGCATTTTGGCTATTTCTCACTCGAAGACCCCTATTTTTTTAGTCCTCTGTCACCGAATGCCCCTGGGTTTCGAAGCGCCAACTTTACACCCATATCCATTTCATATGTGATTGCCCTCCTCCCGGGAAAATATCACGACAAGCCATTGATTTGGAAAAAGAACTTACTAAGGACAGGTAAAATAAGTACGATGGTAGTGTGGGATGAATCAGACTCATTATATATTTCTTGGATGATAACATTTTACCAATTTAATGTAGATTATTATTAAGTGCATAGTAACTGAATTAAATTCATTTACCCGTGTGATGCCAACACAGTTTTAATTTACATTTTCTATTGAAAGCCAATTGAAACTCAATTAAAAGAAAGCATGCATACTTATTGTTGGAAGGAAATTTTGTTACAAAAATATGACCAACATTACGACTTGTTTGTATGTAGTCTTGCACCGAAGGTGCGGAGACAAATTCTAGTGATGTTTGCACACGCGAGACACACGTATTATTCCTGACGTGTGTTCATTTGTATATTCCAGATAAGTGTATCTACCTAAAATTGCTTATTCCTCACCCTACTGGCTAAGAACTGTGAATGTCGATTATAATTTATACCTTTGATTTAAATTCCTGGATCCAAGACCTTTGTACTTATTCTGGAGACTGTCCAGGATTTGTCCTCAAATCCAAGATGGCAACCATAATAACCGCCAAAATCATCTCAGTTAGATTTAAAATATCTCAATAGTTTTCTTGTTGGCTTTAAGTATCACATAAGCCCCATAGTTGACACAAGAGGTTAATTTATGTAGCAAAGATAACTACTTTTTATTACATGTGTCGTAATTCGCCGGCCATTTTGTATTTTGCATAGTTATAGTGTCAAAAAAGGCGTATGTTTAAAATGATGAAATAAACCACCGAGAAATACACCTAATATAGAGATATTTTAATATAACTGAGATGATTTTGGGGGTCATTTGGTTGCCATCTTGAATTTGAGGAAAAAATCCAGGCAAGTCTTCAGGACTCAAGTACAAAGTTTGGTAGAAGGAAGCCGGAATCACCGACAAACCTATGGCTCTATGACAAACCATGAAAAAACAGGGATATAATTTCAATAAGTTAATTTTAGCAGACAAATTAAATTTTAGCCGCCATCTTGGATTTGACGCCAAAATATAGGGAGCATGGGACTAATTTAAAAGATAAAACGTTCAGGATGACAGAACCATTGCCAGGACGGTATATCAAAGGTTAAAGAGTCAGCATGCAATCTAATTTATTGTACTTTAGTGGCCTTTTGTTGGCGGCCGATTTTTGAATTACCGGCAAAAATCCTAGATGGCCCTCAGTCTAATTTAATTGGTCAAGTTTCAGCATGAACACCGATTGAGAAAACTTTGAAGGAAAAAATAGATTTTTTTGGCTGTGTGATCTATTACGCTTAATTAAATTGAGACTGTGCTAACAACAGGAGGTCAATTTTCTTAGCAACAGTCTGCAAAATTGGGAAGCAGATATAGTCCGGCAGGAGCCATAGTCCGGGATCCAGAGACGATAACGAATAAGCGTGAAACTAATGTTGCGTGAAGAGTCATTGAATCGAAGTTCCCTATTCCTTATCGTTAGAGCGGCTATGAGTACGCCGGATATAATTACTTACAGGGGCGGGAACCTATTGGTGAAAGGCAAGGGAAGATACGGTGGCGCCAAATAGTCTGTACGTCTACAGTTTCTTTTGTTGTCCCCGCAGAACGAGGTTGGAACGGAGAATATGACATGGGCAGAGTCCGTCCGTTAGTCCGTCGTTCGTCCGTGATTAACAAATGTTAACCCATTTTGTGTGAGATTTATCTGGAGTTTGCAAGGGCTATGATGATGTACTTTGGTGGAAAGAAGCGGGTTGATGGGTTTTCGACCGATTACATTTGGGCGTAAAATCTGCTAATGAAGTAAGTATCTAATTAGCATACTTTATTAAATTGTCCTGCCGCTTGGTGAAGTTTTCTGAGAGTCTGTAATGCGTATAATGATGTACTTGGGTGGAAGGAAGCGGGCTGAAGATTTCTCACACTGATTAGATTTTGGGCATTATTTCGGGCAAATTATTAAGATGCAAAGGAGCTAATTAATATGCCAAAATCAGCGTAATCACTATATTTTTATATATGGGATATGCGAAATTCCTTCACTGACATGAAAGACCTATCATGGTGCGCATCTTCTTTGACATTTAAAGTAGTGCGATATATGCGGCTTAGTATGCAAATTGAGCTGATCAACTAGGGCACAACTTGCTCTATCGAAAACGCGGTAGATCCGATATACAAAATTCCTTCGCTATGTGAAAGGACTAATCGCCATACACCTTTTGTCTCAATCGTAATGGGGTACCAGTGATTGTGGGCCAATTAAAGGCATTTTTGATGCAATTGAGTCTAATTAAATAGAGTAATGACGTGTCACTGAAACAGTAACATCAGATATACAGAAATTCCGTCACCACATGAAAGATACTATGCCATACATTCTTTTGTGTGAATTGAAATTGCATCAAAGTGCTTCTTGTGGAAATTTAAAGGGGCATTTTGAGGCAATTGGATCTAATTAAATAGGCATAATCAGTATCGCTGAATGGAAATTGGATATGCAAGGTGGGTGGGTGGGGTGTCAGGGAGGGGGTTGGGATGTTGGGGGGGGTGGGGTGGGGTGCTTGGGGGCGGTGGGGTTGTGCCTCGGGGAGGGGGTGGGGTACTGGGGAAGGGTGGGGTATCTCGGGAGGGGGACGGCGTGGGGTGTCGGGGAGGGGGATGGGTGGGGGTGGTCAGGGAAGGGGGATATGGGTTGTCGGGGAGGGTGGGATGGGGGTCCGGGGAGGGGAGGGGGGTTGGTTTTGGGGTTGGGGTGTTGAATGGTGTTGGGAGGGGGATGGTGGGGTGTCAGGGGTGGGTGGGGTGTCATTAGGGGGATGGGCGAGGTGTCAGGGAGGGGGATTGGTGGGGGGGTGTCCGGGAGGGAGGGGAGTGGTGGGGTTTATACATTGTATTGCATTATCGCATGTAAATCGCGCAATTCGGCGGGGACCTATTTTACGCATCGCGTAAATACGAGTTCGGTTTAATTTTTCCTTTATCATAGAGAGTAGTCATATGCATTACGGAAGTGTTGCTGGCCTAACATGGAACCAAGGGAAAAGATTCTCGGCAAGGTCCCAAAATTATGAAATTAGTTTCTACATTGTTTCTCCACACGTCTAGTATGTGCACAAGCCATTTCTTGAAAATGAATAAAATGTCTTCTCAATTTTTGCACTGAATATCAGGACCAACGGATGTACCAATGACCTCATTGACTTTCCGGGAAATGAATGGCGCTATCTGCAGGACAAAGAACTTCAGATTCTTTATTGTCTGGAACTGCAGAGCCGTGTTATTGTCCATAAGGAGATAAGCTTCCAAGGTGTTCTCACAGTCGAGTGTTCCGATCTTCCCGATCTTCTCTAACTGTGAGTTCAATAACTTTGCCCGTATATTTTATTCAAAAAGGAAAGGGAGATGACCAAAAGTCCATGAAACAAATGCTGCTTGACAAATGTGTGATCTAACACCTTGGTGCAGAACCAAGATCCATAACTTATTGTTGAACCTTCTTTCTATTCAACTTACCAAGTTTTTTAGAAAAGAACAAAGTGAGGGGTAGCCAGTGACCTATGTCAATACAATGCAACATGGTAACATTTCATTGCGTGATAATTGTAGACATCAACAAAAATAAATGTTCTTGATACGCTTCCTCGATCCCCCTTTCTTTCTTGCAAATGATAAGCGTACACATTATCAGTATTGAAGTGGGCGCCAGGTAAGTGGTAGTTTCTAACTCTATCTACTGGCAATTTATAAGAAGTGCATCGTTTTTTCTGACTAGGTTCATGCACACCATACTATCGACAATAAAGAATTATAGTTTAAATCAAAGGGCTTTAAGAATACCTATTTCATCTTCACACTGCGTTCCTTGTTTAATTAAGTTTTTCCTGTTCGCGGCATCTGAAATATGAATAATACGTTTCAGAAATAAGTGCACATTCTGGATTCGCAAAAAAGACCAATCCAGATGTAGTGTGAAATATCAACTTCCGAATTCAAAGGCATGATGTCTTACTACTTTTGACTCATCACGCAAACACGCATACATGGTGATTGTACATGGGTCATGTGACTTTTTCTTGACCAATCGCTTACGCCGTTACATATGTAAACGTGGACTTTTTTGCATTACACCATAGGGAATGCAGTAAGTAAGGAGTATCCAGAGCATGCACCATATTTTGTCTTCATTAATATTGGTGTGATAGTATTATTTAATGGATGGTAAAGACCACAGACCTTCTTCATTGGCTTCCTATCCATGTTATTTGAAGATGCATTTATCATGAAAAGCGGCCGCACACGAAATGAGGATCTTGAAATTTTAATTCATACTTTACTCGTATATTAACTTGGGTAGATTATTCTGGACAATGACCCGAGAGGTGACTTTTGGACTCAAACCGTCTGAGTATCCGAACATGACCCCACATGAGCAATGATACTCGAGCCAAAATATGTATGAAAAATAATCATTTAACAGGATGCACGGTCCCCAACATAGTTGATTCATGCTATTTTCCTGACACACATTTTTTGAGAACTACATGCCCCTGGATCTACCCTTTTTTCAGGGATACCCACAAAAAAAAAATTCACACAACCCCTTTGTAATGGGGGGGGGGGTCAATTTATGCCTCCCTACAGTAAAGTATAGGACAGGAAACATTAACTTTTGTTCGTATTTTGATCTTGCGTTTTTGTTTTTCAAATCCTTGAAGGGTGGATTTGGTTAAAATGAAAGGAAATGTAATAAACTTTCATTGCCATAATAAGTTTGAATTTTTTCTTGCACAGGGTGTGTATTACCCCATTTTAAATAGCACTATTTTTAGCACAATCTGTAGCGCCATTCTTGATCTTGGGTAAATGGCATTACGGGCTGGCATACGGCTGTGCCTCTGATTGCTATACTGTTTTTGTACTGCCCATTGCTGCAAAGTCTTAGCAAGTGGCACATGATTATGCAAGGACTAGCCGTCTTGTACAATCATTGAATTGCTTTAATCCCATGAAACCATTTTTGTTTGTTTCAGATTGTATAGGATATTATTTGGTACTTAAAAATGCAGTCAGAATGTGCTTTTGTCACTTTGTGATATTGTGAAGCCATTTAGGTTGGTGTTGTATTGCAAGCGAGACTGCCTGCAGAATTGGAACAGCTTGAATGACATGCTAACTTGATATTAACACGCATATCGGGTGATACAATGAATACGTCTTGATTAAAGTGGAATATATCCTTAAAAATTTATTATTTTATACGAAGGGGGACGTATCAGCGGGGGGAAGGGGGGGTACTCGGATTTGGTTGTCGGGATGTGCGGATGAGGGACTCGAACCTCACCACGGCCATATGGCATTTATCAAGCCTGGGGGGTTCTCATTGGTAGAAAAAGTGTACAAGTTAAGGATTTTGCTTCAAATAATATATCCGTTTTTGTTTAAACTGTGGCAGTCAGTTGGGAAAAGGGTCCGTCACCCATGTCAAAGGATTTCATTAAAAAACACCCATGTCTAAGGATTCTCAGTCATGGATAAATCCATTCATTGCCTGCTTAAAAAAATTAAACAAATTATTAACTAAAAAACAATTTGGTTAAAAAATAAAGAAATAACAAATGGAAAAATTAAAGAAACAAAAATTAACAAAATAAGATGACAAAAAAACTAAAGATAACTAAACAGACACAATTGTTCAAAATAAAACATTGGTTGCTGTTCATTCTGTGTATAGTTTATATATAGTACTACCTGTGTGTGGAATTTTTATGTATTTGTATGCTGTAATTTTTAATTTGTAAGGTGATTGTTTGTAATTGCGGCTTGTGTTTTGAAAATGTAAATAAAATATGAAATGGGGAAAAAATGATACCAAAAATAAAAAACAACAAAACCCCCCCCCCAAATTAGGACATATGTAAAAAATATTTTTATTAATTACAAAAATATAAAATATACAAAAAGCAAAGGAAATAAGAGCTTCTTTCTTAAAATCGAAAAGAATAACACTATGGAATTATATTAACCAAAGAAATGATTACACATAAATATATTACATTTTTTTAATAAAGAAAATAAAAAATTGCTTTTTTAACATTTTATTATATTAATATTTGTTTGTTCTTCATTTTTGATGGTCAAAAAGGAAAAACTGAGTGAATTGAGTGAAAGAAAGGCAATTTAAAGTGTTTTGGAAAATGAAGATTGGCGACAAAAAAAACACTGGTGTGTGATTAGGAGGAGAACCTTCGCAAAGTTTGGAAAGGGAACCATGGGGAAGGGACCCTGGGGTAATTGGGAAAGGAAGAAATCTGGCCGAATAGTTAAAGGACAAGGACCAAGTACGGTAGTCTGCCGAAGGCGAAATGGAAATTGGGACCGCGGACAATACGAGAGGAAAGCGCGGAAACAGGTGGATATGGGGAGCGGCTTCCCTTGTTGAGGCTGTCTCTATGTGTTGAAATGCGGCTTGGGGTCTTAGGTCGTTGGACGGGGGACCTGGGTAGTTGGGAAAAAATTCACCTGTTGTATAGAGGAATGGGGTGAATATGGGGTTACTTGGGAAGGATGATATGTTGCATCAGAGAGGTGAAAAGGGGAGTAGGGTAGTGGGAATGGGACCCATGGGTAGTTGGAAAGGGGACCCTGTGGAAGGTTAGGCTCTTAACTCTAGGGGCATGGCAGTTATGTTTAAAGGGGGCCCAGAAGTGGGGCGGGAGGGGGCATGGGGATATTTCCCCCGACACTTTGTTCTCGGCAAAAAAACGAGATTCCAGGCTTTTTAATTACAATCACCAAATTTTGACAAAACAAAAATCACGATTTTGAACAAATTGGTTTAAATTAAAAAATCTCTAAAATTGTTAATGTTACCCCCCCCCCCAGATTCCAAAAAAAAATCACTTGCTCCCCTACCATTTCACTTCCCAAAAAATCACTGGCTCCCCCCCCCCCCAAAAAAAAGTTGGTGCCGATACCTGACAGCCAACATAGTTGCATTGTAAAACACTTTGTCACCAAGCTACGGCCCTGGGCCCTATCTAATTACACCAGGGCCCTTAGGGTGTTAAAAAACTTACTTCTTACCAGATCAGTCTGATAACGGTTTCCGGTGCGATCCTACAAATTAACATTGGTTGTATCCCGCCCCAAAATGTGAAAGCCGCCCCCCACCCAGATGAACCACAAACTATATGAACTTCCGAAAATGTTGCCACATGGTTTGGCGACAAAAATCGGAGAATCAGGAATTTTAATTCTGATCAGGGAAAATCTAGAAAAAAGTGCCTACATTTTTTTCTTATTTGTAATAGTACATACTGTGGTTAAAAATAGTAAATATTGACCAAGTAATTGATAAACATACAAATGAATGTCATGAAGGGACAAAAATGAACCTTACAATGGCCACAAAGATGGGAGGTGGGCTGCATGAGTCACCTGGTTGTGATACCACGTGTGCTGTACAACTTTAACCCTCGTCTTACTTTGCTCCAGTGAAAAGCTTCCAGGTTACTATGTATCATTTATCATCCTTTCTGGTCATTTTAGCGAATAAAAATGTGAACAAACCTTCACCGGGGGTTTAGGTTATGCTGTCAAAGTCGAAGGGGGTAAGGGGTGGTAATGCCACCAGATGATATTTGATGGTTGCATTTTTGAAAAATAATAGGCATAGTATGGCTCTAAAACTCTATGGTTGATGTAAAACCAGTATGTGCCCTCATTTAGAGCTGAAACTGCATGTGAAAATTCTGATTATTCATAATTTGTGTTAGCGCGCAAAAATCGATTTTCGCCTATTTACTATGAAAAATGTCAATTTTACCACTCGCAGGAAGTTATGACATCATGGTGACGCCACATACTAGGTATGTGGTACTTATTTTGGTGTATCAATGGAACAAAGAGGAGGACAATAACTAGCTATCAATTCGGTTATTTATTAAATCATAAATTGCTTTATAACGACATTATGAGAGGGGTGGTAACCACACCCTTGGTAATCCGGTTACAAAAAAGGCTTGGTAAGACGAGGGTTGTTCATGCATGATTTCCAACGATGTAGGTCTGACCACTAAAATTAAAGGTGTTGGAGATTCATATTGCTGGTGTGATTTCCTTTCTTTGAACCCCATATTGATATACTTGGCATACAGTTTCAAGTTGACCCCCTGGGGGCCCCCCACCAGGGGGTCGGTCTGTGTGAAGTTTACGGAACTCAGCCTCTGGATTTCTGTTCAGTGTGTCATAGGCATCTATCTGGATATAGTACCCAAAAATGGCATGGGGGAATTTAAAAAAAAAGGGGGCCTGTGCGTTGCTCCTGGGTTATTTCCCTAGCATAAATTTATTAACATCAATTGTACATATTTTAACCAACTCAGCTAAGTTCTATAAATAACTTCAAGATGTACGAAAAGAGGGGAGAGCATAACCCGCGAACAGGGTTTCTTTCATACTACCACAAAAACATCGTCAGCTCTCTTTTAACAAACACTCAGAAAAAAAAATAACATAAGCAAAGAACTTCATAATAATTAATAACTGTAAAATTGTACGTAAATGGGGAAAATTTACTTAATGCAGGTTGAAGCTTTTTACTCATTAGGTTTATTGCTGTATAGCATAATGCCAAAACGAGATCTTCCCGCGAAAAACCTCGCCAGAAGTACACAACTTTTTACGTCCAAAAATAAATCCCATTAGGGAAAAAGTTCGGATTCATTGATCAAAAATTTATCACATCATAAGCTTATTTATGAGTATGATTTTTCGTAAGCAACCTTTGGAACCCGAGCCGAGATATTTGACGTTTGCGAGTAATATGTAAAATTCAGTCCGCAATCGCTCTTATATAGTTGTGGTGTTTCATTCATCATATCAAAACGGCCTTACAATATTTTATTAGGATGGTTTATTTGTTTGAACATTTGAGAAAAATGGCACGTCGTACACACTGAATGTGGTCACCGAGGATTAGTGGCTCAAGAAGTTTTAGAAGAAGATATCCGATCCTTAGGCATCTTAAATAGGCTATGTCGTACGGCTATCACTTGCACTCGATTGCGATTATATAAAGAAAACAAAGGCGAAGACATGAAATTCCATTACTTCCTTTTTTTACGCTTCTCATCAATTTAAGAGCAAGATGTTTCGATTGTCCCCTTTAAATATAGTGAAGAAGAAATTTGCCATAACTTACAATAACTACTTTTGGCTTGAACGCAATGACGATAGCTAACAAGAAGATGGAAAGCTGATATTCACAATTAGCTTTTATATGAGTTTCTCTTCACTAGTACTGTTGTTTATTTCTTTCATTTGTTAACCACCTGACGGTCAGTGTTTTAGAATGTTCCTTGTTCAATTGTTCCCTTGATTGTTAAACATGAATATTCATCAGACCCGTTTGCGAAACATAACGGTGTGATGAATATAGTTTAGATAACGCACGGTCTTTGACCATTCCCCGTAACTATAATGGACAGTTGAACAAAGCAGCCCAATGGATAATATGAAAAGGAAAAGGGCTAGACGGGTATAGGTAATAAAATACAGATCAATATAATGCTTTCTTTAAATGGAATTATATTAAGAGATGGTTGAATTACTGAAAAGAGTAGACCGGGTGTCGTTCTGTCTGTTGTTAACACACGTTCACTTTCGTTGCAGGCATAATACTTGCGCATACACCTGGGTTTAAATAGGACATTTTTTAATACAAGTAAAGTTAAACGGACCATGTACACGTAAGCCATTACTCAAGTGCACCCCGTAACCAGGATTTTTCTTTAGGGGCGATTTTATTTTCAAAAGTTGACATTTCTCCGAAAAAAAAGAGAGATGAGAGCCATTGAATAAACACGTCGGACAGAGACCCACAACAAAAGGAGGCCATAGGAAGCCTAAGGGGGAGGACAAAGTTCTTTTTGACTAAAAAATTACCATTTATTATTATAATACTTCTAAATTGTCAAGAATGATGTTGTTTATCCAAAGTTTAGAAAAATTAACAATGGGGCGCATTGTAAAAAGAGGGGGAATTTGTACAGGGGTCAATAGGTAAAGCAGAACTACGCAACACCAATAATCATCTTGTCGCGAGGATAAAAAAAAGTATAGCTTGCTATATCTACGGTCATTATCTAAGGATATAGCCTCAAACGGGTTTCAAGGTCTCATCCTGGGGTACTTCTTCAGGACTGCTCTGCATTTGACGAACCTCATCTGAAATTGTTTGTTTTGGTTATATCCTATAACCAGAAATTTTAGTATGTAATTAGATAGGTAAATTAGATAAGTAAAGCCTATTAATGACCCCCAAAGGATATGTGAGATCATTGTTAAATTTTGACCTCTAAATCCGTTGACCAAATGGATTGTGAGATGAGCCTGCAAGTATTATATTTTCTTGGCCTTTGGGACTATATGGGACTTAGTGGACCATTTGAAATGAAAGGAGCATTTTGAGTAAATGTTACCCCAAGTTGTTGTTTGTTTTTCCTAGAAAATGTATGACTATAACTATTAAACTATAACCCAAAAATATACTTTTTTAATCATTACAAACCCCCTTACAAAACCTGCTCCCTGCAAAGAAATGGTCCCCGCTACTGAACTTCTACACTTTTGATGTGATTCTCTCAGCATTCTAAGTAGAACAACAACAAATGGTTTCTGGTTGCAATTATTTTGAGGTCAAACCATTATTTATTTAAAATTTCTGCAATTATTTGAACTTATCTAAATACTCCGGTCCTAGGATTCTGGAATTCCCCCTTGACCTAAATATATCATTCATCAAACAGTCTGAGGCTCCCTGAGCGTTGTTTTTTATTTCTGACCAGGTAATTCACACGGTCCTTACAACTGTGTTCAGTGAGTAAAAACTTCTGAAACACTAGGATTCCAAACACCAAACTGAGAATTCTTAATATACTGTAGACAATAACAGACTTATAATGAAAAAAGGGGTTTAAGAATACCTTTTCCTCTTCACACTGTTTCCTCGATCCTGCTCGCATCTGAAATAGGAATACGTTTTCAAATAATGCACATTCTGGATCGCAAACATGACCGAATCCAGCTAAAAGAGATGGCGGTTTAGCAAAGAGGAAATAGGCAATTTTTATTCTCAATTTCAAATTAATTAGGGTTTCTGAATAGGATTTTGGGTATGAGCGCGTGTTATGCCCCAGGCCTTTAACCCTTAATTTCTATCTATACTCACTTTCCCAGTAAAATATCAAATTCGGCCTCAAATGGGCCAAAAAAAAAAAATGATTCTACCACTTTTGGCATTCGTCACGCCAACCATGCATAACCTTTTGTTTACATATAGCCATGTGACGTGTCTTGACCAATCGCGAATGCCGTTTACATTAAAGAAACCTGAACTTGTCTTACACATAGGAATGCATTTAAGGGCACTGCGTAATATCGAAAACACATAGCCTGTAACTATAAACAAATTTGAATATATTTTCAGTGCGGATTAGGGGGCGCATAAGCATTGGTTGCATTGTAGAATGTATAAAGATATAAAAATGGCCTTTTTATGCACGGTGAAACGCATATTAAGTTTTAACCCCCCCCCCCCTTCAGAATTTCGATCCGCCTGTGATCTAAAATTGGATCGGTTAGCCCAAATTAATTGGTCGGGCTATGAGTTGAAAAATAGTGCGAGACGTCAGTCGAGCCAATATTTTAAAATCATAGCGAGACCAATTAATATTGGGCGTAATCATCCAATTTTATCATTTCATGTTTGGATCCGATATTTTCCCACACTTGGACTCCCCAAACATGATAATGAAAAAAATTGGGTCTACCAGGCGAGCGTAGTGAGCCGGAAATTGGCGCCTCAATATTGGTGTGATAATATTTTTTCATCATCAGCCCTTTTTGTCTGTCCACTGTTGGACGAAGCCTCAACATGTTTCCATGCATTTCGGCCTACCCTTCCACGCTGTCCTAGTGCCGGGTTGGAGGGACCCTGGTACCTAGAGTGATGATGCAGGTAACAGACCCTGGATTGTCCCCTACCTTTTCGTAAGGTCTCACTTTTACGTGTTCAGGATGACTCCCCTGATACCGGGACCAACAGCTTTACATGACTCTCCGAAGTCCGAACCATGAGGCGCCGCAACCCATTGCAATACACCTGCACATTTTACCAATGGTGGGAGCGGAGAGAAATTCCATAATCACAATGCTGCGCAATTATGCAATTTCCGACCTTATAGTAACATTGGAGTATGACCAAGAAACCGACTCTTGCGGGGCTCGAAACCATGGCCGCTCGATAGATCTTATACTCTGCCGACGGTTCAGCGCCTTAGACCCGCTCTGCCACCTCGCCCCTGCCCTCGCCCTCTGATAATATTATTTACGGATGGTAAAGACGCAAACTTCGGATTCCTGGCTTACTAATCCACATTCTTTGAATAGATATTGATCAATGAAGGCCGAGTACAAGCAAAAGTGAAAATCTTTTAATTTAAGTTCCTACTTTACTCGTATGATCGTAATATACACTTGGTAGATGATTCTGACATTTGCCCGAGTTCATTTGACTCCAATCGCTGGGAAGAAATAAGAAAGAAATAAAAAAAGGAAAGGATTGGGAGGGGACCAGAGTAGGGTGGAAAGGTCTAGGTAGGGGGTATTCTACATAACCCACATAGCAATAATTACTCTGAGGAAAATTTTGTGAAAATGCATCATTTCCCTAGCATCAAGTAAACTCACTTTTTACCTATTTTAACAATCCAGCTAAGTTTTTATTAAATAAGTTTCAGACATTGTACGGAGAAGAGAGTATAAAGCGAACAGGGTTATATCTTTCATACACACATCCGTCAGCTTATCTATACACACCGAAAAGCAACATAACATAGCAAGAACTTCATAATATTCAGTAAAATAACTGAAATTTTAAGAAAATTAACTTACGCAGTGAAATTGTTTTAATTTTATGGATTTTTTGTGCTAACAAAACGGTAATTTTTTACTCATGTAATTCTTCTTGTGGCAATTATTTTCTATGTGTATCCACCATTTGAAGGTCAAATCATTCAGGCTTATTGCTGTATACGCATAATGCATTATGCAAACGATACTTCCGCGCAAACCCCTCAAAGTAACTCTTTTCCTTCAAAATAAATCATTACTAAGAGAAAGTTTTGGATTTCATGATAGAAAATTTCTCACATCATAAGCTTACTTATGAGTATTATTTTTTAAGCAACCTTTCAACTTCGAGATATTTTGACTTTACAGTGATGTAAACTTCGTCCACAATCGCTGTTATATAGTTTTGTGTTTCTCATATCTAAACAGCATACAGTGTTTTAGTTGGCTGTGTTGTTTGAATACTTAAAGATATATGTATTTAAAAATACCAGAAATGGAGCTTGATACTGACCCCTCGTCAAAAAAAAACTAAAGAACAAAAAAAAAAAAAAGATCCCGATGAGCTCATGTTCAAGATTTGCCCTACTAAGCATAACACTGAGTCTTCGTATGGGTTTGTCCTATTCCTTGGCTTCTACAAGCCACTGACTCTGCACACAGCTGGCGCGCTATGTGACCTGAAGTCACTGTTATCATTCGTCAACTGTGAAATACTAGTACGAGGTTGTCGATTGCGTTGTCTTTAGAGCTGTTTATACATCCAGATTTCGCGGACATATGGCACAATGTGTGATATTCCTGATTGGCAAGTTTCGGGGAATATTGTTTTTCACACAAATATTAGATCATACTCATATGGGGCTGGAAGTTTAGAATTTATCGTACTGTTGTGAATTCGTCAAATATATTTGGCATGTCCTTATGGTGCATACCTTCTTTTCTTTACCGATCTTCATTTCGAAATTGAATCTCTGTATATATTACCTCAACGTAAAATCTCTAGGAGTTACAACGACTCTAAGTGTGAAAGTACTTTCGAAATCATGGGCCGTTGTATAACCAGTGTGCAGTAACGGAGTCGTTTACCTTCAAATGAACTCCATTGGTTATGTCATTTACATAGTCATAGGGAACTGACTGCACGTTAGTCCCATATATTCTGGGTCTGGGATGTTTGCCGTTTTATCTACATGATATGTACAATCTCTTGTAATGTTATGGTGTTTTAAGTGTGGTAGGTACTTTAAAAATCATGGCAGTTTATAACCACGTGTGCAGTAACGTCCGTTTACCTTTAAAATGAATCCTGTGGTTTTAGGTCATTTGCACAGACATAGGGAACTGACTGATGGGAATTACGATATTTTATGTGGCTGGGAACTTGACCATTTAAAGGTTCATAACACCATTGCTAATAACCACTCATTCCTAATGTGGTAGGTACTGTCGAAAAATCATGGCAGTAACGGTCATTTACTTCAAAATTAATCCATTAGTTATGGTCATTGGCACGCCATGACATCCTGATATCTAATTCAACATCCCCAAAGTAATTCTAGTAGACAGTTTATAGTCGAACCAATTTTGTGACCATGTCTTATGTATGCCCCCAAGAATCACACCTACAAACACACATACATCCACACCCAAACACCACAGACAACCATTTTCCTCCTATTATATACATCGAAAACCGTCTATTGTTTAAACAATATCCACATGGGAAAGGTCATGAACAGAAAACTTTCGAGTATTATTGGTCGAAAGATTGGTTTTTTTCTTTTGTTGTGTCTTCGGTCATAAACCAACCCTGTTTTTAAACCACCCCACAACACACACACCACACACACACACACACACATATCAAAGTAATCCCTATGTTCATCGAATTAATAGAATACTCAGAAGTCCTTCTTAGTATAAAAAACACACCTGTTATTGGAAGTACACACCGATTTTATATAAACCCCACTCACCCACCCACACATACAACTCGCAAAGACAACCAAGTAATTCTATATTGGGCGATCTACAAGCAGGCAATAAAATATCATTATATAGTCATGATATTATAATGTATATGATATAAAGGGGTAATAGATATCCCTTCATATTTTAAAAACATACCTGCTGCTTGGGCAAATTACAGTTTTACGGCCTATATAGGTAAGTAACTCCCATATTTGATATAATGCTTCCCTTTGAAATGGAATTATAAGAAGACAGGGGATACTTACTGACATAGTAAGCCGTTGTCTGTTGTACACACATTCCTTCGTTTGCGGCAGTAATTAAGATGACATACAACTGGGTTTAAACAGGAAATTTGAATACAAGTAAGAGGACCCGGTCCACGTAAGCATTCTTAAGACAGGCCCGTAACCAGACCTTTTCTTTAGGGGCGATTTTTTCAAATTGACTTTCTCCCCCAAACAATTCTTCTATAATTACAAAGATATCCAAAATAAACACTTTGCCATACCAACAAATTCCATTCCAGTTACACCTACTTTAAAATTAACTAATATCAATTAAAAAACTCCGATCTTAGGATCTGGAAAGCCTGGTAATCGCAAAACCCTTGTGACCGCCCTAGTACTACTAAAAATAAGATATCTGTCTTCAGCTATTGCGTTTCTTTTGGCTTTTGACAAATAATGAGGCTTTGGATATTTGTCATGAAATGTAGGGGGATGAAGTCTGACGTATGTTTCAGGGTTTTTCGGAGTGACCCAAAGGTCAAAAGTCCTCTATAGGTCAATTTGCTTAGAAATTCAAGGGTGTGGGCGGCAAGAAATTACAATTTCAGACGTCGCCATTTAGTTTAACACTAAAATCGAAATCTTGACGAAAATTCTGAATTTTTTTATAGGTGTTCAAGCAATATTTTCTATTCCAAAACCGTACCTTTTTGCAAATTGTTGAGGAGTTGGATCGCATGTTTAGTAATTGGTCGCTGAGTGCTTTTGGGATTGGAAGAAACTGGAATTTGGGATACATAAATATTTGGATCACCTTGATTGTGGAATTGGAAATAACCGGGGCTAACTCCTGCAATAAGCTGATCCTTTTGAATTGGAAGAACTGGAATTTGGAATACTAATATTTGGAATACCTTGATTTGGAAATTGGAATAAGGTGACTAACTCCTGGCAACTATGCGCCACATTCATTTCGTGATTGCTTTCTGAGTTTTTTGATGTCTCGGTGGTAATATTTCTTTATGCTGTACCAAAAACTTTTTTTAAATTTTTAAAATTCCTTTTCCTTACTAATTCGTTACCTGTACAAGTTGGACCGTTGTAACCGCTTATGGACGACGCAGGAATTATCTCCTCTACATAGTCCACCATTCTGACATGGAATCATACCTGAACCTGTGAAAGAGAACATCATAAAGTGTTTTTTCTTTAGAATTTACTATATTTTACAATATTTTTCCCTCACTGTTTCGTTTTAAAATGCACCCCACCCCCCCACACACACAAATAAAGCACACACACCCACACAAAGCCACACAAAGCACAACGCACAACAAAATCAGCACGACCCAAGCGAAATCGCTCTCGAGTTCTGTCAGATTAGTTAAAACCTAGTAGTTTATACTCACTTATTTCACCGTGACACCCTCATAACCTGGTGGACACATACATTGGTTGGGCCCAGTACACATTCCATTGTTAGGCATGGAGGGTTGCACTTGCCTGAGGACAGGAAAATCAGAAATTTTTTTAGCTGCATTCGATATTCCTCGACAACATGTTACCGTGAAAAGCATCTGTTGCATTCAAGCAGACAAATCGCTAATTTTGCGATCTTTCACTTTTCTGAGAGTTACTTATAGAAATGAGTAGTTTGAATCCTTCTGCAGAAAAATCTCTCGTGAAGGTAGCCATGTCAAGGACTATCAGAAATATTATATCGTACACGGAGATGCAAAACCCTCTATTTCGTGTTTTCTGATCTAAAGTAATTTGCACATGCGCGCTAGTTTTACATGACGTGCGTCGTTTTGTATCGAGAGTCCACATGGAAATGTTGAAAGAATGGTGAACTTCGCGATGTTTTTATAAGAATTGAGGGGATTTTTCTCCCCGCTCTTTTGCTTGTGCTAACCGACCGCTTGGTGCCGAGTTTTTTTGGAAATGGTTGAAGGAATCACACTGTAAAGGCACTCCAAAATTGGGAACTTGCTCAACATGCTTGGGTTGAATTCGTGAACGAAATTTCACCCGGCTTGTGATCCCGCTTCGTTCATGATGACGTATTTACGTCACACATTAAGGATTAAAACCAAGGAGGATTAAAATAAAGAGATGACACTTGTGGACCGAACGTTGGTCCCTGGACCTTGATTACCGGGGCGCTATAACGACTTGGTTCGATTTTAAGGGGGTGGAACACAGCACTAAAAAAGTCCGGTAAACTCGGGGGTAACAATACATAGGCGATATTCTTGTAGACTTTGGCCTAAAACGTAAATTGTGTTATATGAAGCTTGAATTTTCTGATTGCTATAACATAGGATATACGGTGAATTAGTTATTTTTTACAAAATCAAATAGTAGGAAATACAACTTTCTAGGGACTTCAATTGAAGGACCCGAATGTGTAGACTGCAAGGGCCTGTAAAGCAAAATATATAACCTTGATTCAAAATAAAAGGATTGAATTAATCTAAAGAACCTTAAAGGAGCTCAATTTTGAAACTAACATACTATAATACAGTGAAATAACTGCAATAGGCGCATTGAAAAAAAAATAATTAAAAATTGTGAAACATTCGTGTACGAACCCCTTACGAGGATGGACCTGGTTCAATGGAGGGCGCTATTATAGCCGAGTCTTGCATTGCAAGTTTCTTTACTGTCATGGTTACAAACGGTGAACGCGTAACTCTATACCACAAGGTTAGTTTATACAGGAGGACAATACATTTGTTGGTATGCGGGAACTTTCGTATTTTGCCATAGGCTATTGTGGGGTCAAAGGTCAAAAGACACAGCGCTAAGTGTCAACCCCCTGAGGAAACCATGTACTGTCCGAGTGCGGTAAATCTATATAGAATGGTCGATACGACATGCACCTTTTGCTATCATGTGAATCATGCTAGTATTTGAACCAACTTCCAAATATTGTTAAACGCTACGAGATCTGTTTTTCAATTCCAAATACCGCTCTTAAATTAAAGATCATAACTTAAATATGTTTTCATACCATATTTACTTCGGTATCTCATTTTAAGTCAATTTTAGGTGTCTATACTCATGATTTGCTATTATAGAATGGCCCATCACTGAATATTGATGTGTCTTTTTAAATATTCTTACATTCTAGTTCTAAAGTCTTGTTCATATAATTTTTATGGTATCTATTGACTCCTGCTGGGGCTGTAATTATGTTGTGTTTTAAATAATCTCATTTTTTTTCTCATCATAATTTAATTATTGTCCAAATATAATTTAATTTTGTCATATTTCCTTCATAAATTTGTATAATATTCCTTCTCTCATTGTATTTTAATCAAATGTAGATACGGACCAAGTAAGACACATTTGTTGATGCTGGTTCACCGTGTTGAAATAAAGTTTTTGATTGATTGATTGATTGATTGATCTCAATCTCAGAAGCCTCCACTTATTTCTACGACCATGAATACGGAATTTCTATCAACGATGTCAACTAATTTCCTAGTGACGTGTATGAATCGTTGTTCGTGATGCTTGTTTGGAAAATTTTACAGATATTTGCTTTGTGAAGTACGACGTGATAATATGATAGACATAAGTTAGTAGTGTGTAACATTTTAAGGTAAGGAATACATATCCCTGGTCAACGATGCAGCGAGCTCTAGAATCCTGAGCATGTATTATAAAATGATATATACATCAACTTGTACCTTGCTTTCAAATCTCTAAAAATAACGTGAATTATAACATCACACAACATACGGTCTATGTTCACTGTGATACGACATTGCGGGTGATTCCAAACGCATCATCAGAATCACTGAAGTTTTGGAATTAGCGGGGTTTTTTCAGGTTTTTTTTAAGGATAAATTTGACATAACCAAAGGTGGCTGTTAAGGTTCTCAACTGCACCTTAAGATGTTTATCCATTCCCCACGAAGAAAGAACATTGATATTTCCTTTGCATTACTTTCAGAGCTTTCAATAACAATTGTTTTGCCCTCTGATTGCTCACAAATATACTTGGATCAACTGGACTCATGCAGAGTAACTTTGAATGACTCTTGATTCTCGTATTCTCCATCTTCTTCTAGGACAAAAGCTGCAATACGCACAACTCGATTCGTCGCGAGCGAATTCAATAGTTGTTGCAACTTCTGTGTAGTCCATGATTCTTCTTATAGCAAGTTCCATCTATGGGGACCATTCCTGCAATTGAAACATTTTGGCAGATCTCACGTAATTATAAAATAACTAAGTTAACGGAAGAAATACAACAGAAATAAGGCTTGAGAGAGATCTTTTATGCCTGCTTGACGATTATATAACATTTGCCGTCGATTTGTATGTCTGCTTTCTTCACGCCGTCGCCTGACTTGTTGCATGCAGAAAGAGATAAGAAGGAACCAAACGACTTCCACAATCCGATTTTAATCTGTTTATCCATTCCATTCACCCGCACAAAAGGAAGGCATCAAAACTACACTTTGATCATAATCCCTCGCCGCCATCGATTGATAGCGAGCAATCGGTACTGTAGAATATTTTGAAAACTCTCTGTCCGAACACTAAAAGTGCAAAAGTCTATTCCTAGTACAACATTTTTTCCGCGGCACCGGTGTGTTTGTTTGTTTTTTCGTTAACACATCTCAAGTACACAATGTTTGATTGATAATATGTGCAGACTGACAGGGAACCACTGAAACGTGATTCTTAAGTGCAAAATGGTGCCTTAAGGATAGGGGGCCAAGGCAAAGTTTGTACAGAGGGTCAAATTTTTAAATTGATCCAATCATGTTGAAAATATCCATGTTTTTTGTCTAACCAAGGCTTCAGGAAAGGTATAGTTTGTCCTATCTACACGTTATAGTTTAAGATTTATCGGCTAAAAACAGCAAAATAAATAAAAAGGTTCAATTGTTGTTGTACAGAGGTCAAATTTTAAAGTTGCTGCTTCCGATTTAGATAAAAATGTGTTCAAATTATTGATGGAGTTCATAGAGGAAAATAAGGACGCCCCGGTCAACTTTCAAATTTAGAGTCAACGCTCATCCTTTATTTTTTTCAACACTGGGCAGTCTTGGCATTAAAGCTGACGCATACGATGTACATTAACGTCTTATATAACGAAAACAAACAACAAATCCCCACGAGAACAGCCGGAACATGTGTAATATGCTATACATTTATCACCTTACGTGTTCGGACATGAGTCTTCAAAACTTTCTACAGGTAGTCCCACCAATAAATTTAATTATATATTATTAGTATTAATAGTGGACAAATTGTTTACTTTGGCGATGTGTGTAGTCCAAATGAAACATATCTTTGAATCCCATGGCCCTGCATCAGTTTAGCAGGTAACACAACAACGCGCCAGCTACATGTGCCAACTCCAATTGTCATTGACTTACTAAACTTCATGATTCTCTCCTTAAATTTCCCTTCTGGTTTCTCTTAAGAGTGGATATTCAGATTCAGGAGCGATGTAGGATGACCTTGCAAAATAGAAACAATCTGAGGTACAACGTAAATCAAAATAGAGTTTATATTTTGGCAGTATTCAGAATAAAGTTTTGGGGTAAAGTCTGTCAATCATTTGTATTCAATTAACAGACCTGTTGTCAAATTGTTAATCTTCAGGCAATCTGGCTTTCCACCGTTCGTGCCTTTGTTGGTATGTTTTTCATTTAAATCCCGCAGCTAGTCTCTAACACAATCCCGCTACACAACACCGGCGTGTCTTTATTCCGTAATGCATAACGGTGTGTTGCATGAGTCTAAGTGTTTCAAATACGTATTGTTGCTGAGATCATGGTAATAAGCAATTGTATGAATTAAAGTTGAGGGACTGTCCCAAACCCCCCCAAAAAAAAAAACAAAAATCACGTGAAAACGTTAAGTTGTAATATCCGTCTTGCCTGGAATCTAGGTATTAGAGATAGTCTTCGGAAATTAATTAACCTTTATAGTAATAAATCAAACTTTGTGAGACCTCAAGTCAAACTTGCATATTGAAACTGAGTTTCTCTTCAATATCGAAAGCGATTAAACAAGGATGTGTGCTTTCCATCAATCACCGGTTCTGTTTTTTATATCTGTATTATATATTGGTAACTATGATCTAGAATCGTATCTTGGGTATCAATCTGTGGGGTTCGGATGGGCTGTTTGAGTACTATTACAAACATTGATTGAATGTTTCGCAAAATGAATCCGATACAAAAAGCCGTCAACCAACTTTGAATTAGGAATACTTGGTTTCTGAATTCTATGTATACTTGAGTGTGGAATAGTTCAAGGAATCTCTCAGAACCGGGGATTCTTGGTTTTTGTTTGGTAACCCATGCTCGTTCACAAAATAAGAAGGGACTAGCTGAAAATGCGGGACTACCGCTAGGGGTGTCACATCACAATAATCAATTTTTTTCTTCCCGCTAGGGTATCAATTGCAGGTTAGTTGATGACTGGTTTTGTATACCAAATAAGAATTACTCTGAAGACATCAGCAAAATCTAAATACTGCAGCCCTGTATTATCAATGAGTAACTTATTGAAAAATAAAATATTTCTTAAAATAAGGCTATTATCGTCTTCATTGAAATAAAAGCACATATTTTACTTCAATTCTCTTTCGTTGGGTTCAGGAGACTTATCTTAATACGATGATCCAAAGTGCTTTACTTCATTCATAATATTTCGCCAACTTTTAGGAGGCTAGTAATATAATAATTTACTTACAGTCGTCGTCTTCGATAGCAACTATTGCAGTGCCGGAGAACCTACTACACCGCCAATAGGTTGCGTCCGTGAAAGTTGGAACAACTCTTTCTCCTCCAATAAGTTTTATCGTAGTTATCGTCACTCGTTCAAGTTTCTCAACCCTATTTTCTTCAAACTGACCTTTTGTCGTATGAACGTGTAGTCGGTTGTTTTGCCAGTGCATCGCACCAAGAAGTTCACAAACTGAAAGCCGAAAAGGTTGACAATAAGATTGACAGAGATTTCAAAGCCAGGGCTAAAGTTTCGAAAGTAGCTAGGGTTAAGTTTCAAAGCTAGAGTTGGGTTTGAGCTAGGGTTGATAGTGCAAGCATGGCGTGTAATAAGACGGATTTTCATGCTACCATTTATTTTTTTTTTTGCTGTTTGGGTTTAAATAGGGCCTATCTTTCAGAAAATATGGGGTTCAATTTTCAGACTGCTTCCCCCTCCTCAAGGGGTAAATGTTTAAATTTAAAATCCGAGTGAAATTGTGTTTTTATATGTCTGTTAGATTACCCTCAACATTTTGATTACAATAGGATTTTCTTTGCATCAATTTTATTTGAGACAAGATTTCTTCGTCCATTTCTCACGGAAAAGTATTTTGTTTTACTATAAACGAGAGAAAAGGGATTCCCTAGAGTTGTTTATTCAGGCTTGCATCTGTTTAGATTGCAAAATAGGGAAGTGGGGAAATTCC
>JAMKCH010019884.1:0-21594 GCA_023653785.1 Ophioderma brevispina
TCCACCCCACAGGTTTAATTGATTTGACCTTGGGTGACCTTGAAATTACCCTCAAAATTTTTGGTACTGAATGTTTACCACACACAATTTCCATACTACTACCCACATGTTAAGTGATTTGACCTTGGTGACCTCGGATGACCTTTTGATGAACTGACCATTCAAAATTTTTGGTACTGAATGTGATCACACCCCCAATTTTCATCCTCCTACCACATGTTAAGTGAGATGACATTGATGACCTTGAACTGACCTTCAAAATTTTTGGTACTGAATGTTGACCCACACCCCCCCCCGCCAATTTTCATCCTCATACCACAGTTTTAAGGATTTGACTTGGATGACCTAATATGACCTTGAAATTTACCCTTCAACAAATGTTCGGCACTGAATGTGACCACACCCACCAATAGTCATATCCTACAACAACAGATAAGGTTATTGCAATTTAACTCCATTTTGACCTTATTTTGACCCCATTTGACCTTTGACCAAGCCACATGACCCACATCCGAACTAATCGCAGCCTACTTGAGTGACATCTATGGTGCGAGATGGACACACATTACTGCTCCAATCAAAAGTTATCGTGTTTGACAAGTTTATTGACTAGCGATTTAGCCTATTTTTGAGCCCATATTTTGACCTATTATTTGACCGCAATTTGACTGAACCCTGCCACATGACCCCACTTTGTATCCCACCACCGCCTACTTGAGATACATCTATGTTGTAAAGATGGACTTCCACCACTTGCTTAGTCCAAGATAGATTTCGTGAGGGACGCACACACACAACACACACGAGGCTAGCATTTCTATAGTCCCCCTTGCCAACAAAAGTTGGCGGGGGACCATATTAATTTCCCCAGCGTCTTCACTAATGCCAACATCAAACTTCTTTCCAAGAACGGTGGAAATGAACGTTGTAGGTTAATTTCGGTAGGAATATTTTTCCTGTTACTAGGACTCCCTCAAATCTATAATTCCGATGCTTTAGGCCTTGTTTACAGTATCTCTGAATGACTCATTACATGATAAAACTTCCGTAAAACCAATCAGAATAAATCTTCTATAACAAATCTGAATGCAAGTTAGACTTTGGTTACAAGTAGCTCTCAGTGGGCTATTAATATTGTAATGTCTATGAATAACCAAACAAATCGGCCGGTTACTGCTGTTGTAATGGCCATGTCACCATTTACATGTTTAAAATGTGACCCTATTTTGACCTTTGACCTTTGTGTGACTTCTGATGAAAGTGAAATATGAGAAAACATGTTCTGATTTGGGTACTGAATGAAATGTGTTATAACATTTTCTAAAAAAAAAAAAAAAAAAAATGTTTTGACCTCGTACGCACATTTTAACCGCGGTTTTAGAGGTCAACGTTCGTACACTCTTAACATCGTATTGTGATAGCGAACTATAAGCAATCTTTAAAACCGAGTTTAATATGTAATAGATTTGCTGGAAATTGGGCAATTTTAAAATTAAATTTCAAGAAAATGTGCACATACTAGAGGTGAGAACAACCGTAAAATTGATTTTAATCATTTTAAAGAAATTATTTCGGCAAAATTGTGTACTTGCCAGGGGTGCGCCACTATTTTAAACGCTACGGAATCTGCCCGGTGACCTACCAGCAGTCTTCACTAATGCAAACATCAAACTTCTTTTCCAATAAGTGGAAATGAATGTTGTAGGTTAATTTCGGTATGAATATTTTCCTTTACTAGACTCCCCTAAAGATCTATAATCTCCTGATGGCTCTAGCCTTTTTTACAGTATCTTTGAATGACTCATTACATGATAAAACTTCCGTAAAACCAATCAGAATAAATCTTCTATAACAAATCTGCATGCAAGTTTTAGCTTTTGTTACAATGTCTCTCAGTGGCTATTACATTATGTAATGTCTATGAATGTCTATGAATCGGCCGGTATGCTGTAATGGCCATGTCACCATTTACATGTTTAAAATGTGACCCTATTTTGACCTTTGACCTTTGTGTGACTTCTGATGAAATATGAGAAAACATTT
Organism: Ophioderma brevispina; assembly: GCA_023653785.1. Classification (NCBI taxonomy): domain Eukaryota; kingdom Metazoa; phylum Echinodermata; class Ophiuroidea; order Amphilepidida; family Ophiodermatidae; genus Ophioderma; species Ophioderma brevispina. Next base: position 2,044 of record JAMKCH010019884.1, read on the forward strand.
TCTGATTTTGGTACTGAATGAAATAGTGTACTAACTTCACTCCAAAACTCCAAAAATATCCCATAATTGACAAAGAGCTTCATTAGAATCAACTTTAACCTGTACAGCCAGGCTGATTTAATTAAAACCAGTAATCCCTAATTTTAATCATGAAAATCATTCCCAGCTAAACCACTTGGACAAGTGTTACTTAGTTCAATAAAAACATATACAACTAAACAACAAATTCAACATTTAAAAAAAATGAGACCATGTATCATTAGAAATATTGCTTTAACAAGATAGGTAAATAAACCCAGATAACTCTATTGGACCTTTGATCTCTCTTGTCTTTTGGAATAGGTAATCCCAATAGAAAATGATATTGTGTTGACAATACATATTACCAATACTACCTGAGGAACAAGCAGTGATTTTCTAAACTAGAGCATTCAAAAATAAAAAAAAATGTGTATAAGACAAAGGCTGGTATTCTGAAAGGGAGTCTAACTTTAGACCTGGGTTTAAATCAGGGTTAGTCCTACATGAGTGGGCCTTTTTTCCTTCAAAATACTGTGAAAGTTAAATGTAACAGGTGAGAAAATTCCTCATGATTTCTCCGTTCCTGCCCATCCATGAGGAATTTTCTCACCTGTTACAGCATATTTTTAGAGTATGTTTGTTCTGTACTGTGTGTACCACAATCAGCTGTTTATATTTGATGCTTTTTTCAGTTCATTACATACATTTGTAAGGTAATATAATAAATTCCACTTTTTATATCATCTCACTGTAGTGCTGCTTCTTCCTTTAAATATTGTCATTTTAGCATTAATAACATTCCCAGAATCTGGCCAGAAGGAAACAAATTATGAAAGTCTAAAAAGTAAGGTTGATATTCATTTGCAAAGTAAATATAAATTATCAAATTTTGAGTCAATTGGAAGAGTACACCACCACATTTTTAACTCTAATCTTTAAAGGTGCAATGAGAGATTTCAAATAACAGGTGTCCCTAAAAAATGTGAAAATTTCAATTTTTGCACTGGTTTAAAGCTCCCTATCAAAAATATCGCTATCTTAAAGGATTAAGCTGAGAACTGTTTCTTTGGTACAAAAATTTTGAAATTTCTAATTTCCTATACGAGCAAATAAAAAATTCAGCCTATGTTTCTATTGAAATATGTGATGCGATCTGGGAAAACCTGCCACATGGTGGGAAATTTATATTTTGAGTTTTTACTATCACTGCAAAGTTTGAAATATATTAAGTTTCCATAACTGTTTACTTCTGTCTTCTTTGATACACACGTCAAAAGTTACGCCTTATATAATCTGACAAAAAATAAAGTACAATATAACAGATTTTAAGCTATTTTCTTTATTTTTTCAAAACTGTCCTGTGCGACATGTGGCGGGTTTTCCCAGATCACATGATCACATATAAGCATATACAAATCACCTTTTGTTTTCATTTTAAGTTATTCTGTAGCCAAATAAAAGATAGGGAATCTATATTGAGTGTCTGATCTATATGAAATCACTACATATCACTGAAAATATGGATGACTTGAAATCTCTCATTGCACCTTTAAAGCACAGGGGAGGTCATATCTAAATAACTGTTTCATGATATTCTTTTTTGTCAGCATTTTACAGGCAAAGTCAACATCTCAGTGAAAATTTATGAACGGTCTCCAACAATTATTCACGCTTTTCACAATGCTGAAATTCACTTTGAAAGTGCCAAATGATTCGAAAGGTCGCTGAAATTAGCATATTTAGGTTGATTCTCCATTTTAACTATAATTTTTTACATAAAACATAAGAGAATAATAAAATATAAAATTTTGTGAATTACTCCTGTTTTTAACAATATATCCCGATTTCTTTTTAGATATTTTCGACTCTACGTAACATGAATTTACATGAACACCGACAACATGTGATGTCTTACTCCTTAACCCTCATCTTACGAAGCCTTTTTTGTAACACGGTTTACCAAGGGAGTGGTTACCACCCTCCTTTGGAATTCTTTATAAAGCACCTGATGCTTATGATTTTTATACCAGTGGATAGCTATGATTCTCCTCTTTCCAGTGATACCAAACAAGTACCAATATACCTAGTATGGCACCACAATTACCATAAAGTCCGAGAGTCAGCAAAATTGTCATTTTCCACAGAAAATAGACGAAAATTAAATTTTGCACTTAAAAGGTAGGACTATTGCATTTTCACGCGGTTTTAAGCTCTAAATGATGGCAATTGATTAGTTTTACATAAGCAGAGTTTTAGAGGCATACTGTGCAGAATATTTTAAAAAATAAATATAAATGTTGTTTCTGAGGCATTTTTTGTCTAAAAAAAATTCTCATTTCATCAAATAAAGAAAAAAAAAACAGAAATATGGTTAAAATGATTCCAAAATCTAAATGTGCATGGCCTTCTGAAAACAAATTTGTTTCTCTTTTTAGCCTAATCACTATGAGCTAGTAAAATCTCAATTCCCTTGGCACAGTTCAGTATCTTTTATTCACCAATGTATTTAGAAAATACACCCCATGTTTTTTGGGTATGATATTTGATACCCAGATCACTCAAGGTAAGTTCATGTCAATGTATGTACAAGTACAACCCACTGAACCGTGTCTTTGGTGAATGAGTATATTGTAACTCATAGTGAATATCCTACTTGCAGTGAATAATAAAAATATGCACTTAGATAATGCCACATATTATTAATATTATCATATCACAGTCAGATAATGCTACTCTATCAATTATTCTGTCAATAACATAAAATTGACAAATTTGCATAATTCATATTGTCATCATGGTAACTCGTAACCAAGTCATTTCTTACGAGTTGTCAAAATCAACACACTTGCTTTCCGCATGTTGATTAGCTTCATGGACACACAATAATTGTCAATTTACGAGGCATGAATACTAGCGCACTTTCTAAGTTGAAGGTTATATTATGCTGTAACAAGCTATGCACTTCCACAATGCCAATACAATGCCTTGATCTAGTGTACATTATTGTCACCTTCATAACTTGATGATTATTATTATGACACTTGTCCAGAATATAGTTAGATGTTGTTCACAAAATTTCACTTCAAATATGTGGTAGCATTATTTGTTATTGGGCACATTAGGATTACATGATTTTTTTTTTACATGTCTCATAAAACTGATGGAATGATCAGCCAAATTTATTTTATTTTTTTTTTACAGTTATACATTTTTTACCATTTTTTTAAACTTGGGGAGGAGGGAAGGAATGGTGGGGGATTGACTTCTGTTGGCCAGATGGATCACAGAGTACCAAGAAATGCCTTCTTTAACTATTAGACCATGGGAGTGGACAAAAATAACCAACTGTATAACAAATTCTGTTAGTCCCATATGGGGGCTGGCTAAGGAAAACCAAGTGTAAATTCAAGAATAAAATTATTACAGATCAAATAACTGCTGTTCCGCACATAAAACGGCACGATTTTCTTAAAAAAGAGAAAATGCACGACTCAATTTCTTTCCCAATTATGAGACCAATGGATATGTATAGGACTTCAGCTAACCATGAGCTAAAGATATTACAATGGGTCGGGTATGTAGGGCCATTATATAGCCAGGTGTTACCACCTGCACGATTCGGGTTGAGCGCCAAATACCCGTCCTCTCTCACACAATAACCAACCAGTGTACATTATAATATAGGTCGGTGACACTAAAATTTTCTTCTGAAACGCTAGTGTAATTGTGGTTTAGGGTAAATGAGGGTGATAGGGAAGGGGTAAATGAATAGAAATGAAGTTATTTAAAGCAATAGTACGGATTTGTTCTGCACTAAAGTTGTTAGGTCAACGCTTGCCCAGCAACATTCTCTCATGATTGTTTGATCATGTTTCTTCATTTTATAATTAAATGATGAACAATATGGCCAAAGGTAATTGAACACGCACGATTAGAAGCTTCAATATTGATTTATCTGTGAATGAGGTAAGATTGTGTCCTGAAAAGTACTCAGTCTAAATTGGAGAGCGTAACAGCTAAATCTCTCAGTCCTGCGCGACAATATAAACAATGGTCCTTGCACTCCAGCTGAAAAGGGAATTTGAAGTGTTTTTCGACACCGAATTACCGGACGGTGTATGAATCATTTAACATCCATTGTTTGCTGAAGTCTATGTGTATCACTAGCACTGTGGATTGGAGGAAATGGAAATTGAAGTTTAAAAAAAATTTTATTCTTTTTCAAGAAACTGTGCCAGTTTATTTGTGGGAACAGACGCTTATATGATTGTTATTTTAATAATTATTATAGAATTATAACTTGGGTTTCCCTAGCCCCCCGATGAGATCGGAATACAAAAACAACAGCATTAGAAGGACATGTCCCATCGGACATAGGCGAAACCTATAAAAGTACAAGCCTAGCAGGAATTTTATTATGAGTTTTAGTTTCATGTGCGATTAAAAAATTTTTAAAACTGCAAAAATCATGAAAAATAAGACTGCAAAAACAAAGTTCTGCTTGACAGTTCACAATTTTTTGTAGCATTTATCTTATTTTTTTAGACCACTGACGCTTCCAACCAAGTATCTAGCTAATGAACATGAAGTAAAATAAAGCTACAAGTTTTCCTAACATAGAAGGATAAAGTAATTTTGATTCAGAGTTTATGGCCACACCACAAGTATCGGTTATTACAAATAGGAAAATTCGATTTACAGTTTCCAGTCTAAGAGCTAAAGAATTTTTGCCCGCATTCATTTTCACTGCATTATTTTTTGTAAGAACTGACTAGTATGCCAGAATCACAACATTAAATGCTGTGAACAATACATTTTGCAAATCACTTTTAATGTTTTTTAGTGATTTATATTTCTGAGGTATAATTGAACAATATGAAGCAACAAAAGATACTAAATTTCCTCGGTCTTAGTGTTTTCAATTGTTAAATTTGTTTTCATAACAGAATAGCTGTGTACATTTTATGCAACAAACAGTAATACCTGTTGTTTTGCAATTCATATCTGTTATAAAACATTTCATGACAACATTCCATACCCTGTGTATTATTTTTTAATAATCTTCATGTTCCAACCTAGATACATTATTTCCCAGCTAGCACTATCACTTGGTTTACAAAGTAAAAAAGATAGCACTAATATATCCCCAATTAGCACCATCCCAACAATTTCTGGCAGGAATGACGGATAGAAATGTTGCTATTTTCAAGCCCGGCCAGCTCACGTTTCGATTCTGCCGGGCTTGTTGCATGACGCAAATTGCACATGCTAGGAGTTTGACAAAGCCAAAAACATTTAGACTTCAATTTACAGCTATTTTAGAGCAGCAGAAAAAAAAAAAAACCTCAAGCACGTATTTCTGCCGTTAGGGGGAGGAAATATTATATACTGGCGTTCACATTTCTATAGATCAGAAGAACGCACATGCTATGGTGAATCTGCTGACAGCACCCTGATTGTATGCTCAACCCTAAAAAAAAGAAATCACATGTACTGGTATATTTAGAATAGAAACCTCCCACTCAGTTATACTGAAGTCGTATGCATCCCCACACTTTAAACGAAGGTCATTTTAAGCAAATAATTTTAAAGGGCACCATGATCCTCATGTATATGGGTGCTTTGATTGAGTGGTGGTCATGGAAAGGAAATTTAGAACAATATTTAGCACCGAGTTATAACCAAGCCAGGTTGGCTGCAGACTCATGCCCACCTTCCATCCCCCAGCCCCGTCAGTATTTCAATTACACTTTGAGGTGTTGCATTTTTCCTCCAAGTGTGCATACCGTGTTACAGATCATTAACGCAAAGTTGTTAATGAATCTTCTCTCATCAAACAATTATTTCAATTTCATGGATGGAAAGTAAACACAGAGAAAAAAACAAATAAAGATGGACGTGGAGGCGATGACTGAAGGCCAAGGTCTTGAATGCCGAATAAAGAGAGTTATAAAATGCACGTATTGGCGAGCTGTTTTAAACATGTAGTCTAATTTACACACGGACACCAGCAATAGTGCAATCAGGATACTACAAGTTTGGATGTGTCTCCAAGGCCCCACAGCTTACCTAAACCAAGGCATGCGTGTAGCCAGATTGGGGTGCGGGTGGGTCTTTGGGGAGATTATCAAAATCACAATGACAAGGGATCCAGGGGGGCCACTCAAGGTCCCTGGCAGGGTCTAGGGAAGGGAAGAGCTCAGTAGTGGTAGCGGGCTCTGCATTTTTTCGCAATTGAGTTTATCTTACCGCCTTCCACACCCGGCTATGTGCACAAAGGCAATTCTCGAACCATGAGTATTTCCTTCTTTGGATAAAAAAGAAACACTTGCCCAAATGGACCAAAAGTCACATTGGGTGTCAATGGAGATCAAAATCTTACACTCACTTGGATCTTGGGCCAGGTGATTCTTCTGACCAAATATAGTCTGGAATTCAGACTGAGCATAAGGCTTAAAACAACAAATTATTTAGTTATTATTAACTTCGGGCCTTCGGCATTTGCAATGCAGAAACCCAATATTGTCTATATGCAATTAAATTCAAGGGATGTCTCCAGAACAGCGGGGAAGTTGGAAAGATTTATGGGAAAAGTTATGATTTTGATGACAGGAGGAGGAAAACGAACAAGTGCCGTGAGAAAAAATGCGAACCAAATTCACATAGACACTGGAACTGTCACACAGGGAATCGAAACCCGGTGGCCGCATTGGCGAAAGGTGAAGGACTCATCGCTACACAACTCGCCCTCCCAAAATTATGAAAACTTAGGGTCAAAGGTCACATAGGTATTGGGGAGGTCAATGTATATAAGTCACACATGGGTCTGTGGGCTTAATGGTTTCTTTTGAAGTACTACTTCTTCATGAAAAGAAAACATTAAAACATTATGAATTTAGCATTAAGAGTCCAGCTTCTTGACATTTAAAAGGGTACGACTATTCAAAGTCAATATATTGTACCCCATAATCCTAAGACAATAACCATCCAAATTGTCCATCAAACACCAACCCCAGCACTAAAGTTATTCCTAATTCAATCCCTCTAAAACCTAAAACAAATCCCATATCATTGCCGACTGCATGCAGGGAATATAAAACAGCAAAAAATGTGATGCAATTTTCCAAAAAAAACTGGCCAGTGTTTATAAAACGCATGTTGTTTTCTGTTTAGTCACAAGGGGACAAATACGAAACACGTTCAGCAACAATGTAAACCAACTCCCAGTTGAGGGTGATGTCTGTTTACATCTCAGTAAGAAATCCACTCTTTAGTGATCTTAACCCTCGCCAACCGAAGGGCGGTGGGTACCACCCTTCAGGTTTTTTTTCCCTGGCTTGCTAAAACCCACTTGTTGGTGCCAAATATTTTAATGTACCGTAATTGTCAATTGACATTTCCGCTTCCTTTCATCCACAAAACCAACATCCCAACGGGTTATAAGGTAAAGATACAGGTGTCCCAAAATGATGGGGATGGGGGGGTGGCAACCACCCCCCTTGGGGAGAGAGTACCAACATGCCTACACCCGACACAGAATATCACAGACACTTGATTGGGGTAACAAGAGATAGCTATAGTCTCCTCTTTCCATTAATACCAAAATGGTACCAACATGCCAAGAATTACGTAACAAAGACGTCATAAAGTTCACGTCAGGGAAAACTGCCAATTTCCATAGACACGCATAGGGGAAAATTCATTTTCACCAAAAAGGTTACGGAAATCAGATTTTCATGAGGTTGTTTTTTTACTCTACTGAGGGGAAATGAGGTTAATAATGAGGCATTTTTAGTGATTACACTGTATATAAGGTGTTTGAGTCGGCTCTCAAAATTGCAAAATATCAATTTTCCACCCTAATTCGGTATTTTGTACTTTCCTCAACAGATTACATTATGGTGAAGTCATAATGGGAGATGTTGGTACTTATTTTTTGTCCAATGAAAGAAAGAACTGAAACTCTAAGCTATCTTTGGTATCAAATTATTGAAAGGAATCTGAGGGTGGTAACCACCCCCCCCCCCCTTTCGGCAGTTTGTTACAAAAAATTGGCGTAGGTAGACGAGGGTTAAAGGTGGGTGACCAATCAAAAACCTTGTCCCCCACTTCACTCCATCTATTTGAGAATTTTGTGTCTTTTATTTTTTCACGTTTCCCTCAAATGGCCCGCAACTGGTTTTTTAACTCAAAATATGTGACCAGACCAGATTGGGTCATCACCTTTCGAAGGTACCATTTATTTCAGCAGATGATTTTATTGATCTCTACAACAATGTACTGACCATTGTGCAGGTGATGTCCACAGCAAAAAGCCGGACCTTTTGATCACTCAACCAGATCATTCTGACATCAATCTATTCACAACTTTGACCTTATACAAATTGCGTTCCACAGAGGCCATCACCCAATCAATGATCAATAATGTGTATGGATGACTGGATTATCACTCACTGAGTAATGACACTGTTTACTTTTTGGGCTGTGTTGGGCTTATGGAAGGGTTTTTTGAGACGGCAGGTCACATTTTTCTTTCTAAGAGTGAACATGTCAATCAAATTTGGACACCAATAGAATTTAAACTGTATCTGTGAACATAGCTGGTACGAGCCGCTGCGATTGAATGGTTTTTGATTTACAGCGCCTTGAACAACCCGCTCTCTGCGCCATCCTAACGGGTGAATTTTGCCATAGAAATTACATGGGAATTAAATTAATTAAAAAAAAAAATTATATTCTCAAAAACATGCGCTGGTTGCATACTTTTATGATTCTTTGGATTGAATTTCACAAATGTTTTAACTATCATAATTTTACAAAAAATTTCCATTTTTAAATCTTTGAAGTTATGTTATTTTTGACAGGTCTGTAAGTCACAAATTGTGCCATATCTGTTAACTGTATGGCTCATGCCAAGAGTCACGGGCCATTGAGATGCAGTGTTGTGACGGTGTATAGGGAAAAAGGACAATCAGTGCAAGATGCGGAGAAGTTTCTTTTATCTAGAGAAGAAACGTATATCGATGTGTTTCATTGTTCTTTCCATAGTAATGGTTTAAAAATTTCAACTGCGATTTTACAGTTAAAATGATGTTTTTTTTGCAATTCACACCGGCTTTGTGTCGGAATTGTAATCAGTAGTTTACAGATAGGGAGTACAAATCAATCAGAATTGAAATGGTGCTAAAGAAATTAAACAAATCCAGTCAGTAGTTTTAACCTTACAGGTGGCAACGAGAAGATTTTGAGGACCCAAAGATGGTGTCATATAGTAATATCATCATCTATAGATTAGACACACCGAGACTTCTTACCTTCTATTGGCTTTATAGAAAGAGAGACAAAAAAGGTGATTTTGATGAGCTTATATTTCAATGTAAAACAAGGCGAATTTCGGATTTGCTCCTATACGAAATTAGGAATTTTTCCAATTTTTGTACCCCAAAGAAACATTTCTCAGTTAATCTTTCAGATGGGGATATTTTTTGACAGAGGAGCTTTACATCAGGGCAAAAAAATCAGTAACTTCGAATTTTTAGGGACCCTGATATGTGAATTCTAGTTGCACCTTTAAGAGCCTAATGGTTTATTCCCCTTTCAATAAATGCAACATTTCCAAGATGAAGGAAACTTTCAGAAACTCTTCCTGGTAAATAGGGGTTATACTGTGCTACTGTGCTTCATTCTGCTAAACTTTAAACTAGTAGAGAAACAGGATAAACATTTATAATTTCAAAACTTCTAATTGCTCACTATCATGGACAGCAGAAGCAATTGGAAAGCATCAAACCCGTACAAGAGATTTTCAGCATGCTCGTACTTGGACTTCACTCATATCCAACACAATCCATTTTCCCATTCCCTTCAGGTATGTGTCCTCTCTGATGGTTACCTCCATTTTCCTTTAATTTACTAATAAAGGGCACACAACTTGACGGACTTGTTATTCAGGAGTGCAGATACAAACTTTCTTACCTGTACATACATAAAGGTCTTTCCCCTAATATGAAACATTATGGTTGAAATTGGGTTGAAAACCTGCCATTTTTCCTGCCATTGTGTACAAGTCAGTCTCATCATGTGGGGATTTTGATTTGCTGTGATTTTGTCAGAGGCAAATGAAATAAGTTTCAAATATGATTCATACCCATCCATATTATTTGCTGCATATTTTAATAATCCATTACGTTTTAACTGACCGCACCGTTCGGGCCTAACCATTTAATTAATATTATATTGCTATCACAATATTAGAAGTAGACAAGGTACCATTGCACTACTCGTAATTTCAGAGCCAGCAGAACTATTTTTATTCAAGAATTTTCTAATGAAGGCAGGAATTTTAAAAGAGGAGACACTATAATCCCTTCTTAACCCCCTGAGTAGTATAAGCTTTCTGATTGGTGATTAGACCACACGTTTTAGTCAATAACCATTTGACTCGGCCTCGCAGGTTTTTTTTTTTTTTTTTTTTTTTTAATGCTTTATTTCTAAAAAATGGCTTTTCTCCCTAACTGTATATATGACCACATGTAATAAGTAATAATTAATGAATTGAAAATAAAAGTATCTTCATGACACTAATCGAGGGTTGACAACAGAAGGGACGTTAAAATATCAACTGTAAAAAGAAAATATTAAGAATTTCTTATTCTGCTGTTCATAATATAAAATTGTTCTGTTGTTTATATAATGTTTGCTACAGTCCCATATGAGCTTTATGCTGTTACATTTTTGAGTAAGTGAATAGATTGCTTAGTAGAAAATATTAACCATCGCATTTCTCAAAAAGCAGTTTTTACAGCAAAATTAAAGAAAATTCTGTAATATTTCTTTGCGTTTGGGGTACGGTCCTTCTGTTTGTCATAACCCTGATTGGACACAATGTGTTGTGTGTGTTAAAGACTAAATACCTCCACCTCCTCCTCATTCTCAATAAACCAATTGAAATGTAGCTGTCAAATATTTTAAGCTTAGCCCTCTTGAGCCCACCACCATGCGATGATTGGATAGAAAAAGTCAGCAAAATTCATCTTGACCAATCAGCAAGTAATGTGTAAAAAGGTGGGTGGCCGATCATGGTCTGATGTTTCATTGTTATTTTTCCCTCACCATGGAAACGCCTATCACCAAAACATCCGATAACAAAGTTTGAGTTTTAAAGTTAAGCAGCCGTTTGACAGTAGAAGCAAAAAAAGTGTACTAAATTGGCCCACCAAAAGAATAATGTGTGTTTGGTTAATTAATGTGGGTTCGAAAGAGTTATCTGGGATTGATATAAAAATCTTCTGTCCAAATTTGATATGTGGGAAGGAAAGCTACAAAAAGTGTTGTGCATGGTTTTGAAAAACCCCCATACACATCCATAAACGCGCAAAACGTTGTTTTGTTTGAGAATAAGAATTTTTTTAGAAAGGGTTGCGGACCAAAATATAATAATGTTACCAAGTTCAATCAAAGTGGGAGTAAAGGGGGGGTTTCACTCGGGGGGGAAGTTTGACGTATCTTTGTGATTGCCAATTCATGGATGAAAAACAGAGCATTGACATAAAACCACCTTTGAATTGTGAAAGTGAAGCATTTTTGTAGGTGTTTTGTCACACTCCAGGGAAAGAGTTCCATAGGGTCCCCCCCCCCTCATTATTTACATGATACAAAAATTTATTTCAATTTGGCCTTTATTAATCAAACACGGAATCAAAGAGCCAAATTAAATATTAAACGTGTTGTTGCATGTAAAATAGATCCGCGGAGGGGGTGGGTGCATATGGAACTCTTGGCCACTCGAGACCTGTAATTGGGCCATTCTTGGGAAGTCACACACCTTGACCAAACTCTGTAGGTGTCTCCCCATATGACAACAACCAATCGAGCTAAAGTGGGAAAAATTATTTTTGGTTAGGTTGGGACAAACCCTAACACCAAAAAATATTTGTTTCCACTTTCGTAAAGTGAGATTCAACCCATCGTGTCCCCTCTAGTACTTTTCGAAGGTATTAGCATTGTTATGAGGTTTGGCAGTGGATGGAAATTCAAATTCCACGCTAAATCTATGAAACATGTAGTACGACAGCCAGAGGAAGAAAATAAATTTTGTGCTTGTTGGAAGCTCATTCAAGTCAACGTAACGCATTTATTGTTGCATAACACTCTGACTAATCGTATTGAATTCAATGAAATTTAATGTAACAGGTGCGCTGAATGTCACTCGCTTTTGAGCCCCCGTCTTTGAAAAATCAACACGCAAAAGTCTTTGCATTCTTTATGTTACATGAAAGGCCAGATTATGTCTGCGTTTGTTCGTGGTAAAACAGGTGGAATTGGAGCAATACGCTTCATTGTTTCTGCCCTCCTACTCAGCTAACTAATGACGCTTTGTCCAACACTTTTCCTCCGGTGGAAACGATGGGTTGAATATACTATCGATATGGTTGTTTTGGTCACATTGGGTGGGCCAACAAAGTTTGGGCACATTGTGACTTCCCAAAAGAATGGCCCCCACCCACAACCAATTACAGTCTAGTAGCGAATTTAACCAAACACACTCAAAAAGGAATTACAAATGGACCTCCTCAATAATCTTTGTCATTTTCTAATTTCTACCTGTTTTAAAAATGTTTCGAAAAGGGGCTCACAAAAATTGCTCCCACTCCTAACCAATTTAACCCAAAATTTGTTGTAAACATATTAAACACCTCACAAAAAATATATTTAAAAACATCACACAAAAAATATATAAAAAGTAAAAAAAAAAAAAAAAGGGCGAATTTAAAAACTTTTAAATATCGACCAGTAAAGAATTTATGAAACACTCCCTTCTGCACCTTGAGTGAGGATGATGGGACTTGGAACTAAAAGAGGAGGGAAAGCTTAATTAAGTTTTGTCACTTATATTTGTATTTTCTAGGGAGTGCACTGTTATATCAACTGATGATCATAAATCGCAGAATCAACCTGAATTATAGACAGGGACTTATTTTTGAGCAGAGAGCTGTATCTGATGCTTATTGTTTCTCAGAGGTTGGGGGGTTGAGGAATTCAAGGCATATCATGAGTGTTACTATTGATTTTTCAGCCTTGTCCTGACCAAGTGCCCAGTGGGACTTGGGTATGATATGCCTGGAGACCTTTAATATGAAGAAAACATATCCATGTTTAGTTTCATGTTCCACCTCTATATGTGCATCACAAGCTTAGCTCCAAAATTGCCTTTCTTTCATTTCAAGAATAAAGCAGTCAAAATGTTTGTTTTAGTAGTAACAGACAGAATGACTTAATTTAGTAGTAAAATTTTCCTGTTCATCACTGAAAAGGGGAATAGACAAAAACACATATTTAAGTGCTGAAAAGTACTTTTAACCAATTGAAAACACCAAACAAAAATTTGCCAATTTTTTTGTGAATTTTTTACAATGAGTGAAGTTCAAATAGCTTGCAACAGGGGTCCTGCTTAGATTTTAACTTGATGTTCCAATGGACCCATAATTTCCAAATGTTTCAGAATTATCTGGTCCAGGATTCCACAATTTCTAGAGGCAGGGGTAGTTCACACTAAAATCCAGTAAAATTACAACTAGAATCACCTTACCTGAAGCACTCCACCTACTCTAAGTAAAATTGTATGTGCAACATCCCCATCTTTTAAAAACCCATTAAATTGTAGGCCTTGTCTGCGGTGGATACTATATTTATAACAAAGGTCAAATAAAACAAGAACGTTATTCTTGTCACTATAGTTTTAGCCAACAAATTAATTGATGATCTCTGCCTACTCGATTTAAAATATTTTCCCCTCCATTTAACCTTCCCATCCCCATTTTGCCTATTGTACCCTTTATTCTGAAATGCAAGGATTAAAATAATAAAGGCAAAATTTATGGCTTAGACTGCATGTCACAAACAGCATAGCATTTACAAAATGTTTTTGAAAATTTTACATAATCATCCTAAATCATCCATCATCCATAATAATATTTGGTGTTCCTTCATAAAGGTACACAAACTTAATATGTTTAGTTACATTGTTCCAAAAAATTCCCCAAAGAGATGCAACCAATTATCAGCAATCTTATGCAAATCCTTTTAGGCAGAAAAAAATCAAAATGCGCCCATAGTACCAGAATTTTCCAAGGAAAACGCCCTTCCATGAAATTCTGTATTTTTTCCAGGTATTACCACCACAATTGCTGAGAGATGTTTAGATTAATTCATCCCTGCCTCACAATTTGCATTGGCTTATTTTGCACACGTTTGTCTTGGTTGTTGTTGAGAAGTTCATTCAGGCCATCTATAATAAAGATTTTCTAGGGCATATATTCAGTGCTTACCTTCCCTGACTTTTTTGTATTCATGGTTACTTTTTAATTTTTTTAATATTCAGGATTATTATCACTAGATAGGTTGATAAAAAACGTAACTCTGCATTTTTATGTTGTTTAAATTGGTGATGTTATTCTTTTAAAGGTGTGCCTTTCGAATTTAACCCCGGAAGTAGGTATTTCGATTTGATATCAGATGAAAGCGCCGTATTTCTCTTTGTCGTCCTGAAATTTCAGCCCTCAAATCCACTTTCATTCCCAAGATATAAACAAAAAACTTGGCGTCGTAAATGGAAGAACCCATTCAATATTAGCACAGTATTTTTTTTATTTTTTTTATATGCATTATTGCTTCTAACCATCAAAAAACGCAGGTCAGGTTTGTTTCCCAGGGTACTGGGTAGGGCGTACGTGCAAAGTGCCCGGCTCTCATAATCAAGTAGAGAACAACATAGACATAAGATAGGAAAACAAGCACTTTAACGTGAAAATTTTATTTCTTTGAGTTTTTGTTTTTGAGTTTGAATTGGTGATTTTGACAGGCAACCCTTGAAATTTGTTGTTTGGATGGCTTTGTCAATTTTAGAAAAATAAAATGTCATCTAATGTCACAATTTAGCTGATAAGCAAGTTGGAAAACAAGGTTCTCACAATCCTATTAAGAGGAGTATAGTCTTGAGAAAAATTTGGTTAACCTATTGGTCACGATGATATAAACATTCGCTCATAACGCAAACTGTAGTTGCTCCGTTGTGATATCTAAGGATACCAATAAACAAAGCAGGCAAGGTGCGGTGCTTGCGACATCATTGTACAAGCGGTTCTCTTGACCGTAGGTCGCCTGCTTTTGCGATTCAACTTTCTTCACTCCTATTTATAACTTGACCCTCAGTGACCTTGCCCTTTGTGACCTGGACCTATTATCATGTGAAGGTTTTCAGTGTTGAATGTATGCCCATTAGTTTGGTTGGGCGAATAATGGACGTCAACTTCTACAAATTCTGCCATTGATGTTTTCACACCATTTTAAGCATTGACCTCCATTAGGACATGGCCTTGGTATATGACTCTGATTCATATAAGGTTCCAAAGGGGACATTGTTATGACCAAATTTGTAGCATTGGACTTTTTCCGTCACCGAATGAGGCAATTTGATGTTTTCATCCTATTTTTATAACTTGACCTCAATGAGGTATGCCTGCGACCCTTGACCTCAACGATCCATTGGACTTTTAGTTCTCGAATGAGAACGGAAAACAGAAAGTTCCTTTTAATCCTTTAAAAAACTTTACCTTTGAAAACATGGCAAGTCAGAATTGAGGATTGGTAGGTGGGGCCAACGTCTGTAAATCTTGTTGTGTGTGAAAAATCAGGTGCATTGGTAATACGTACAATATAAACCGTCCTGTAAAGTATGCAACATTATGACCGATTTCCAACGTCACATCAACCAGGTTCTTTCTTTGATACAGTGTTAAAACTAGTGTGCATTGTACTTTGGTAAGTTTCAGTTGAAATTAAGAGTGCATAGCTAAGAGGTGGCCTGCATGATACACATGCTCAAGAGCTGTGATTTAGACACATTTCATACTTCTGAATGGAAAAAAGTAAAGCTGTGAAAAGCTTGTGTGTTTTAATGTCTCCTCCTAAAGGTGATTTTTAGAAGTCACTCAGGTTATCTAATAACCAGCTCAAAATCATTCTCCAAAGTCAATAATACAAACAATCACAAAATAGCTAAAGAAAAATCACTCTCTCTTGTTGCACAGAAATGTGTCTCACCAACTGAACAAAAGACAAACTTCCAAAAAAGAAGATGTTATTTTAAAGCTTTAAAACAATTGTCTTCTCAAAAGCAAAACTCCTTTTTGACATAGCAACTTGTACCTTTCAATGACCAAGGTCTGTTGGTAGATGACTTCCTTGTGTGAGTGCAAGAAGGTTGTCAGTGCAATAGCTGTCCTCCCCCCCCCAACAAAAGCTTAATTTTTGTGTTTAAAGGCCGACTCAGAGATTTCCTGAGGAGGGCGCCCTCAATTTCCAAAAAAAAATGTGTTTTTTGCATGTACATAATGCTTGTCCATATACTAATTCACTGTGTGAAATTGCCAAGCTTAAATCGAATTCCTTCATATAGAATATCACAACTTTGTTATAAAATTCTTGTTAATTTTTGTTATACACAGTATCCTATGGGACGTAATACTACACATAAATGTTTACTGCATCAAAACGAAAAATCCGATTCATCTCAAATTTCGGAATTGTGCATTTTAGGTTACTATCTTTAGTTCTAGTTGACTATTTTCATTATTACACAGAAAAATAATATTTCGAAATCTCTGAGTCAGACTTTAATTGCAACCAAGGATGTTATATAGACTAGATAACCAGCCCTTTCATGTGCAGTGCACCATGTAGGGTGCTGACATGTTGGCTTTTGTCTACACTGAGGGTGGGTGTCAAGGATGTTGTATAGACTGGATAACCAGCCCTTTCATGTGCAGTGCACCATGTAGGGTGCTGACATGTTGGCTTTTGTGCGCATTTACAATCACAATATCTATGTTATGTGTGTTAGTACTGTGGGTGTTTTGTTGTAAGCTAAGTAGTTGGTTTGTATGCTTTGAGGTGCAATCATTATGTGAGCATGCTAACCAGTGATTTGGAACCGAGCTGCTATTAAAGTATCATGGATAAGGCACATTTTCACCTGTGGCCCAGAATATCGCCACTACATGTAGACCCGAAACTTTTAGCCTATAGACTCTACCCATTCTGCTTGTGATTTTGACAACACACTTAGGTTACTGACCATCAGTGGCGTAACAGGTGGGGGGCAGGGGGGCAGGTTGCCCCCCTGACGACTTTGGCCGAGAAAAAATTTGCAAAAATCATGCTAAATCAACCGTTTTTAGACCTCTGACCGGGAAAAATTGGCATTTTGACCCCCCTGAGAGGGTAAAATTTCCCAAGACGGAAATTTTCCCCCTCAGAGCGGGCAGGCCCATTACACCACTGCTGACCATCCTATATTGATCTAGAGCAAGCAAGTGGAATAATCTGGGACCGCTTTGTTAAATTTGAAAGGACCGAAAACAAAGAGATTGCTTAATCACTGGATCCTGTTGATTGCTACATTGATACCACTTATTGGTACGCAGCACCTGTCAATCTTAAAAATCTCTTCAGTTTCACGAAGGAGATTAATAGCTAATCAACCATGTCTTATTTCAATAATTTCAATAATAAAAGTATTTGTGCTGCGATGGAGCAAACGAGTCTGAAGTCAACCAAATTTTTTTTTTTGGTTTTAGATATTGTGTCAAAAATCACTAGGATTCCAAGATTTGCTATTTTGAATGATGACGCGCCGGGGAAACAAACAGAGAAATTAAGGTTTAAAGCATGTACTATGTTATTGAGTCAATTAAAGATAGCTTTGAAAAATCATCATTTTGACTCACTTATTGTTTGAATTTTTTTTTAAATCATGTTATAGACAAACGATTCCTCTAACATGTTGTGGAAAAGAGTTTATTTACATATTTTCACCCCTCTGCAACTATACATCATGGATACTGTATTTTGGACATACCGCAAAAACTTCTTTAGTAACTTTAGACCAGTTTGTTGATCGCTCACCATTTATATTAATGAGGCATCCTTGGAACTTCGGTTGAGGATATGACGTGTGAGCAATACTTTTTAACATGAGTCACCGTGATATTATATTTATTTTACATTGGTCTATTGAACCAACATTAAGAGTTAACAAAAATGCTCAAAAAATTAAGCTGATGTTTCTGTAACAACTTTTAAAGGTTGAAATTGTTAAAAAGTGTTTTGTTAAGCTAACAAACCCTTGGTTTCTTAGCTTAATTGGTAGAAGCACCATGCTAGTAAATATGGAGGGTTGCCAGTTTGAGTCCAGTCGAGCGTCACATTTGCATGTGCTGGACCCCACTCTAGGGGAAAGATTAACAAATACTCATCCTTGTATTTACACCTGGAGAATATATTAGTTAAAATTTCAACTTTTAAAAATAGTCAAAAGGATGGAAACCCCAAAAATGACAGACCACATGAACAATACAATGTGCTTTCATATTACAGATAATGCATCTGGTGAATGGCTTCAATTGAATTTCTTCTTATTGGCCCCATCACCGTCGCCAGCAAACATGCGAGCGTGCCGATGTATAAACACTGTGGTAAACTGTCCTTCACAACTGGGGGCCTTGTATCCAGGCAAACAATGCGTGCCCGGCACTGATGGTCGGATAGTAGGTCTGCGGCAGATCAGGCCACTGGGTATTGCCATCGCCGAATGTGACGTCAGAGGCTGGTCAGGCTCGCCTTAGGATGGTAACTAGAAGCAGAATCTCGAAACTTCTTCATCTGATTGCAGCTAGACAACATACATGTGCAGCATCTAAAAATATCAAGGGGGAAGATGTTTGATTCGCCAAAAAACAAAGATATCATCATCACCACCAACAATACACTACATGCCGATTCTAAATGGTTCTCAGGAAATCTACGATGACAGTAAGCTTCAAAAAAAAAACACCACTTTGTGCTAAGATGACATGTTATATTTAAGTGTCTACTCAAATTTGATTTGTTAGCTTTCATTTAAAAGCAATTTCATTTGTTATTTCTTCCCACAATGCTACAAAAAATATGATAAAAATAGGCAATTTCTCTTTGAATACTCACAATGCCACATGAAATTAACATATCATTTCTTGTTGTCCTCGCTTCTTTCCAAGAAACCCAGCAACAATAATTGTTAGACATAAGACTAAAACACCTCTATCAACTTCAGGGCCATGGTTTTCTTATTGCCTGACAATCAGTGTGGGAACTCGTAATATTCAGACATACAAAAACAAAGAAGATAAGAGGAGGGAATGTGACAAAACAAATCAGCGGTGGCAACCGTGCGATGGCAGCGGTGTTGTCGCAGCGGCATTGTATGCAAGTGTGTCATTAAAGCAGCCTGGGATTTGCAGAGTTCCTCCAGGCTCTCAGACCTGGTAAAAGTGGATTACACACTAGTATGGAGCTGACCACCCATGCATGGTAACTTGTATTTGCAGTAAATCTCCAAATTGCAACAAGAACTGGGCAAACTTTCTGCCATCGGCATAAAATGCCCACTACAATCTTAAGACACATATGCTATAGCCGACGACACAGAGTAGC
>JAMKCH010019885.1:0-22128 GCA_023653785.1 Ophioderma brevispina
TGAGTGAATTTATTTTCTTGTCAGACGTGAGTTTTTATATTAGAATACTTGGAAGGAGTCAGAAGTGATGAGTATTGTGACATTCATATATTCCATGGAATTAACTTCGATGTCTGTTTATCCTTACAGGAACCATCCCTAACTGAGAATAGCTGTTACCTCCGCCTCTCTATGATGGCGGTGAGATGATATAGCTTGTAATTAGGTAAAGTATTCTAGATATCGGCAATGGCTACATCATCTCGCTATCTCCAGAGATGACTTTGTGAATTGCTGATGACGAAGGTCCACAATGCATGGATTTGTTTTTGCCTTGATAGACCTGGCTTCACAGGTAGCAAAGCTACTCCTTTTGGTTAAGATTGTTAACTATTTTGTACCTTATTAAGTTACTTTTATTTATAGTGTTACCCTGATTCGACCTGTTTTTGATTTTCTGATGGCACGTCCTCGTAGCAATCCTACGTTTTTTGTTCTTGCCACCACGGCTTCCACGGAATTGAACAGCACCCCTGGTAGCAAATTGATGTATATAACAAAGAATAAAAATTACAAGAATTCACAAGCAATTTAGTGATATTATACGATGGATGCACAACAGATGTGCAGTGTGCTGCAGTTCGTGATCAGCGCCCACAAATGACTAAATTGACAGTTAAAAACAATTGTGCACAATTTTATTCACCACGGCCAATGTTATCCGGGGTAGTTGAGATAGCTGCTGACCAGTCAATTGTGCCACCCTGCAAGGAAGGTTTGTGAGTCAGTTCATATAATCTCGAAGAGGGTAATGCTGATTGAGTTAAAAATAGACAATTACATCTTACACAACTTATTCATAATTTACTAAATTACATATTTTAAATTACATAATAAAAAATCAGCTAATGATGGAAAGTACCAGCACAAACCCAACAAAAACTACCCCACGCGACTTTATTATGCTTCGGCGGCAAAACATTGGCTAAGCGATATTTATAGGCCTGCGGCGCAAACCAGTTGGCTAAGCGATCTTTATAGGCCCGTGGCGCAATACAGTTGGCTAAGCGATCTTTTAGGCCTGCGCTGCAAAACAGTTAGCTAAGCGACTTTATATGCCTCGGCGCACCTGGTTTTAAACTTTTACCCCATAATTTCCCTCCTCTTAAGCCCTCCGCTCTTTAAGGGCTTATCGGTCCTGCGACGCTAGCGAGTTATATAAAAAATATTAGATTAGTAAAATTATCCTAATCAAAATAAAATGGCGCATACACCCCACAACGCCCCATAACCCCATCGGCGCTTTAACTCTTATTAATATATCGTTTTATTTTTTCTGTAGTGTCAATTTTTCACTTTTAAAAGCTCTCTGTGTTCAATCCGAGGGTTCAAAATCCTGAAAATTCATGAAATTACGCTCATAAATATTCATATAATCTCAGAAATATTCCTAAATTAGAAAAAAACATTTTTAATAAGGTCCTCACCCCTTTTTTTTTATACACATCAATTTGTGTGTATAAATTTATGTATGTAGAGATTGCCTCACTTAGATAGGATTTTGCACTATAGATGTATTATGTATGTCGATTTGTGATGCGCTCATTTTTTGCACAGCGCCCTCCCAAAATCAATTATTTTTCAGAAAAGATGTCATCGTTGGGGGTCCAATGCCGAGTGGGATAATGTATTTGTTTCTGCCAAATTGGTACAAGAACCGAACATCTAATATGCGTCATAGGGGGTAATTCCTGTTATACATACATAATTGGTTGCTGTTGTAAGTCATCCAGATCTTCCAATATAGGGGATATCACCATCCTCGAAGATGGAGTCTACAGAACCATCCCTCACAGTGCAGTGGGGAAACGAGGACACAATGGCGGATGTCGAACAATGGTTTCTCATTCATTATTGGAAAAATCAATGATGATGTGTGAAGAGCTTTCAGTGAACATCACAGAACAACCGAATCGGAACACCTATATGAGCATCATAACTACCTCACCGCCGGAGAAGAGTACTTGTATCTGTTTCCATGGGTAACAAAATTGGTGGTAAATATGCGGATCTGAGTTAACAGAACCCTGGGATCACAAAACGTAAGAAATAAGCAATGTCAACATTTGCTTTCATTGTCTGATTAATAGCTAATTTATGCCAGAATCTAACTCCTTTAGAAGCAAAAATTAAAAAAAATAAAAACATTGAAATTGAGAGAAAATTATCTTTCTATTGCTTTTTGTTTAAACAATCGGAGCTTTCGTTGAAAATTATAATGGAAATGAACTTCATGAATTGAAATGTCTTACGATCTTTATGTATTTTTATTGTTGTCCTCAAATTGCTATTTTTTGTCACTTTTTACAAAATGTATTCTCAAAAAGTATTTCGAATTTGACTCTCTTTAAGTTAAAGATTTATTTTTAAAATCCTGTGCCTACTTTCTAATTCATAATAAAATAATATAAAGAAGTAACAATAAAACCAGTTTCTAGACTAATTGTGATATCCTCCAAGTGAATTTAAAATTACTATAATGTCGGGCTGTCACAAGCTATCTCAAAAACGTTTATTCTAGAAATTGGATAAAAGGCAATTAAACAATATGGTCTATATCATTGAGCTACAATTCGAATCTCACCCCAGTTCTTACCCCTACCCCTTTTCCCTTCCCTTCCTCCCTGTCCGGCTAGAAATGAAAGAAGATGTGTAGGATTACCATAACACTTTAAGGGATTATTAGTGATTAAGGTGGGGGGGTCCATAAGCATTTTTCGCGCATCTAGCGGCAAATACAATTAAATTTCATTAGCGCGAAAAGCCAAATGATGAAGATGCTTTTGTTTTTGCTAATCGTCAAGCTGTGTTAAGGTGCAACGAGAGATTTCACATATCAAGTGTCCCTATAAAAAATCAAAATACTAATTTTGCCCTGAATGTAAAGCTTTCCATCAAAAATAATCCCATCCAAAAGGTTAACTGAGAATGTTCTTGGTACAAAAATTGTGAATTTCTAATTTCGTATAGCAGCAAATACTAAATTCATCCTATGTTTTTATATTGAAATATCAGCAAATCAAAACATCTTTTTTCCTCTTTTCTCATTTCTGTAGCCAAATGCAAGGTAAGACATCTATTGAGTTTCTAATCTATATGAAATTACTATTATGGCCCAATATATTGGGTGCCTCAAAATCTCTCGTACACCTTTAATTGGTGGGTTCATACTTTTAAAAAAATCGCGACTTCTGCAAACTCTAGCTTTTGAACATTCATTGTACGTACGCGTATGATCATGCTCCGGATCGCAAGCATGTTCGAAAGGCCTAGCGTCTGCCGACGTCTACCGATGAAGTATGAATCCCACCATATCCCCGCATTTTTGACATATGTGCGAAGAAAATCGCGTACGCGTTGCGGAGATATGCGTTACGGTCCATAGGGCCCCCCCCCTTGACGCCAACGGGCTTATCCACGACAAAAACCATTTTCACATAGAATTGATTTTAGTGGCATCATGTTGGAGAAAATTATAAACAACATTGCTCTTTGTTCGGTAAAATGCTCATGAAAATCAAGGTTTCGTCCTTAGTTTAAAGTCGAACAATATTTTCAATTGTTTCTTTCTTGATAGTCTTGATTTGTGTGAGTTTCATGTAAATATTCCTATGGGAAATGTGCTTTTGGTTAGGGTTTACCAAACACACACCCACCACCACACGGGCTTGCCCCAATCATTTGACCACTTAAAGTCATACTACAAAGGACTTACATGTTTTTCTCTTTCTTAGACTAATACAGAAGACCCCAAGCAGAGATTTTTCCTAATTAAAGCTGTTAACCTTCATATTCCTATAAAATAACAAGAATTGAAAGGTAATTGCGTGGTAGGACTTAGTAACTAATCGCTAATAATAAAAGCATGGCTAAATCCTTTTGAATACCGCCATTTGTTTATAAATTCCGTGTTATGTTTCTTATCGTGTTCATGATGCATGTAGTAAATAACCATAGTATATGCCTATAATAAATTATCTCTTTTTCATACTTTTCAGCTTTTAGTCCGAAGATCTAGGTATTTTTGGATCCATCTTTAAACTTTTCATATCATTATGTGATACAATCATTTTAAACAACGACCACATTTAGAATCAGCGTACCCAATTGTTAAAATGTGATTTTTTTGACAGTTATGTTGGTAATTGGCTAGTAACATAGACCTGATAATGTAAAGTTCAGCATGTATTTGTCATAAAGTAAGAAATTTTTTAATTCGAACATCCGCATGGGGGACACCCGATACTAATCAACGGCTGCTGGAAACGTTCTTTCATATATGAAAATACACTTGTACGTGTCTACGCTTCATCCGTTGTAGCCGTTCCTTGAAGGTTTTATGCAGTCAGTTTGTGTTTCCAGTATCACCTTTAAATTAGAATCGGGGTCTCCCCATTTCTTAACATTTTAATTGTCAAAATTATTTATTTTATGATAAATACATAATTCTGAGGATTGTATATAGTTCCGCCCCACAAAAAACTTTGCATTGATGTTAAAACAATCGAAAATTGAAGCGTTCTTCAATACAGTGGTTGAGTAAAAAAAACTTGACCCGGGTTGTGCCGCCATTTTGAGTTTTTTAAATAAAATATATCTAATTGTGTGGGTATCGTCCGTAAGCCTATTTCATTATCTTTAATTTACTGCAAAGATAATTCCAATCGGTTAAGTATACCGATCTACAGTCTTTTGAATCAAGTAGTCCGCTTTTCCCACTATCCACGGATTCCCATGGGTGGGTGGTGAGTGGCACGGCGACAAGTAAGCAAACGACTCCCCAACTATGGTAATGGTATGTCTATGTTTATGGCATATAACGGAGTATCTTAATGGTGGCAAAAGCCAGTGATATGGTAAGATTCATTTGAAACACTTTTTTCAAGATGTTGTTTATTTTGTCTACAAATATAGACAATCTTTTAAACTTCAAGAGGTTGTCACTGATGTCTGTTGCTTCATATGGATGAATCATTCACTCCTCCAAACCTGATACGTGTATCAAGTTATTTTATTTTTCAAATGATGCATGAGTGAGTGAGGACATGGAAACGGTAAGAGGGCAACTATTGTAAATTGTGACTGAATTTTGTGGGGTCAATAGCGTCTCAGTTATCCTGGCCATACAATACGATGGCCGCATTTTTCTTCTGGACACTGATTTCCTTCCCTGAACGCCGTTCTTTTAATGTGAATCCGGGGACAGAGCAGAAACCGTACTACTTGATTCAAACGACGGTAACTACGTCTATACCTAACCGATATGAATGATATTTGCAGCAAATAAAAATAATAACTAAGCTTTCCGATAATGCCACATGTTAGATATGTGTTATTTGAAAATTCAAAATGGCGGACACAATCAGGGTCAAGTTTTTTTTTTACACTCACTCCTGTATGTGGTAGGTTTTGCGTGTTAAAAACCGAACCATCAAATCTGTTACAGTTTTTACTTGTACAGAAGTGTAGCATTGGACGAAGTATGTCAAGTTGACTGATTAGACTAGAATATCAGTCCAAAGTTCATGGTTCTTTCAATTTCGTATTGCATGTATGGGAAAATATTATTCCAAGCAAAAGGTTTGTTATCAAATGAAATTGCGTGTGTATTATTCTAAAATAATATCTTGTGTAATCTTCGGTAAATTGTCCTATTAATTGATTTCTGGTCAGGGAAAAATATGCAGTATTAAATCTGAGGAAAACACAGCAGAGAACGGCGTTGTCCACTCATACACTCAAGTTCTTATCTTTGACTTTCCCTACAACACAATCCGTTTCCTACATATGTATTCAATGTATTATTTTCATACCGATCAGGTATTGAAATCATATTTAAAACAGTCAAGTTTACACTGCGACCTTAAAGGAAGTCCAAGATGAATCCACCACGTGTCCTCAGCTTCCAGGCAGCAAGATAACGGGCAACATCTGGGAGGATATTACTGGAATTTTTGAATGAAGAACATTACAGGAAAGGAGTGTGAAGCAAATAAATAAAATCCAGGAATATACTGGGGTATGAGGTTTTGGCATCACGCGCTGCTGAAAACGGTCTTAATTTCTTTTTCTGGTGTAGGTGCTGCGAGTCTAAATGAGGCAGAAGTAATAGCAGAATGGTAGTATCTGTATTCAGAAGTATCAGTGGCAGTAGTAGTAGTGGTAAAGGATCGTCGTGCCGAACAAGCTCTTGCAGAGTGCCAATCTCTCTTTCCTTAGCGTTTGGCAGACTCCCCTCCGTTATTATTTTTTCTTTGGGGGGAGCCACCACTCCTCCCGCACAGCGATTCTGTTACTTTCCCAGCATTGAATACTGCTGGTACCCATGTTATACACCTGGTGGAGAGGAGTAAGTGAGGTAAGCGTCTTAGTCAAGGGCGCAACACGTTGGCCGCATGGACTCGACCCCGACCCTTTGGAGTGACGGGGCGAATGCTTACTCCACTGGACCACACGTGCCCCAGTGGTGGTAGATGTAGTAAAGCAGTAGCAGTATCGGTAGTTGTAGCCAGCATTAGTAGTTTAGTAGTAGTAGTGTAAGCATAGGGTATAGCAACAGCATAGTATCAGCATCAATACAGCAGCATCAGTATAACAATAATATACTAATTATTAAGAAGAAAAAAGAAAAATTATATTACATGTACATAACATATATCGCTACCAATAGAGGTCCATATATCAAATCTTAAAGAAAAAAAAAATTTTTGTTAGCACAAAGTCTTTTCATATACCCCAGACCCTTCCAAGAAAATTAATCCTTTAAAGTATAACAAGACAGAATTAATAACCCATTTTACCCTATCAGGCAAAATTAATGCTTACCTGAAACTAAGCAATTAACTTAAAATCACATACTAAAAAAAAGTATAATTTCAACACATAACAGTGACGACCAATTATATTCATTGAACCACTTATGCACATCTTTAACCCCGCCAACCAAGGGGGGGGGTCAACCACGCACCCCAACGGATATTCCCAGTGCACAAAAACGCAACGATTATGATTCACGCTTTATGTAATAATAGTTCATCCTTTGCGGTCATTTTAAAAAAAAACAATAGAAGGACCCTCCTTCATGTGGTCAGGGTGTCACTTCAAGTCGATGTAGGGGGATGGTTGTCACCTGGCTTTGTGTAAAATCCAAACAATGGTACTTATGTTAATTATTATGCTAAAAAAAAAAAATAAAAAGAGCTGTGCAGTAATGACATGCGGTATTTTTTTAAGAGTGATAAAACGTGTATGCTTAACTTTGGCACCCTTTTGCCAAATAAATACCAATTTTGCTTGCATAAATGCGAAAACCCCTTGATTTTGGAGATTTTTTCAGATTCAGATCTATTTTTTGCAGTCATAACAACTCTCTGTTATGACGTCACTATGACGTTGCTAAAACTTAATGGTTTGTACCTCATTTTGAAGAAGTACACACTGATACTAATCAGATGATGTTAAATCAGGGGTGGTGGCACCCCCTCCCCGTTGTTACTGTAGTAAAAACCCTTGGTTGGACCAGGGTTAAAGGTTACCATGCCAACCAATTATTTTGTTCCCGAGTTTCCTCTAAAATCCTTGGGAGATAACTTTTATTGTTTCGACTGAGATTTTGATTTAAAACGACTTTTTATCTCAAACAGTCCAAATTCTCAAGTTGACAATTTAGCATCATATGGTGCTAGAAACCATCAAAACATCTTGTTGCACTCTTATGTAAGGTCATATTGGGCTAACCGCAGTACATATCGGGTTGATTTTATACACCATTAGCTTTAAACACTTTTTGTATTTACCTGTTTGTTTAAAAACATGACAAAATTCCGTATGGAACTTTAAAAAATGTTTAACTAAACAATGTATTCGGGCTGTTTGAATGTTGCATTTATTTTAATACAAAGCATAACAAAACTGATTCATTTCAAAACAGCAAGAGTCGCCTTTAAAAAACAAGACTCCGCTTAGAAAAACTATGGCACATTATTTTGAATATGAGTCAGTCAGATTACTAAAGACCATACCGCTTCTGAAAGGACTCAAACGAGTGTTAGGTAATCACAGACTCAGTTCCAGTCCCTATATTTTACTACTATAGGGACTGGAAAAGGCCCAACACTTCTGTGGCGATTGACTTTGAAGAAAAAAATCAAAATTATCAAGTTTGAGATCCTGATTTTATCATTATGTATTTGGTACTTATTATGACACATACTCAATTGAAACAAATCAGAATCTAATGCATTTAAAGGCACAAAAATGTCAGCGAAACATCAAAATGTGTCAGACTTGCTGGTCACCTTCGCGAACGTGGAGAATTCGCACCGGGGAGAGAATCGCTTCATTTTGCGATCAACACACAAACTTACAGTTTTAAAGGCACCATTAGCAAGAGAACCAACTCTCCATCACTGGGTGATATTAGTGTATTACTTTTCAAATCAACTGTACAATTTACTTTCTAAAATTTCGAATTTCCTCAACTAACAAAATTCCCATAGCGTTACGTAACCATCCAGACTACAGACATGTGACCTTTATACCCTATATATAATGTTTTTCCAACGGTTTCTAGACCAGTTTTTCCCGCTGAATCTGAATCCGATGAGTGCCAGATGAAAAACCCTGATCATTGTCGAGAAACGCAAAAATTCCAGATGGCCACCAAAACACTAAAACCTCATTTTATTAATCATTCAAAATTTTATTTTTTTGCCTGTCCAGTCAAAACACCCCATTGTGACCAATTAAAATATGATTCATTAACCACCTATTAAGAGATTCAATATGGCCGCCAATACAACAAAGCATCTGATATTTATCTTCTTTTGACCGTAGAATGGGAACTTGGTATATATCCAATGCTTTATTAATCAATATATTAAATTGAAACCATAATTACTAGTTTCAATAATTTGTTCATCAATCAATCAATAAACCATTCAAGATGGCTCCAAAATGACAAAATTCATTACTACATCTGTAGAGCCAAGAGCTGCCATGTTTGTGTATATCACGATAACTGAATCAAGCAATTAAATATTATAACATAACAAAGTAGATTGATATCTGCAAGATGGCATCCTAGATAGACGTTAAATATGGCTGCCAAATGCCATCATTATGGTCCCGTAATTCATCACGCTGTAGGCTAAAGATATATATTTAGTGGTTTTTAGTTGGATTATCACTTCCAAAAATCCCAGTAAGGCTCTCTTAAGTGTCATTTAGTTATTCATTAAATACCCCAATATGGATGTCAATGGACGCCCAAAACCTACCAAAACAAAGAAACATATCTCTAGACTATTAGTAGTGGTCGGATTTTTTCGCCGCTTAGTAGTGCCATTCCAGACCTAATTTGGACACCGCATCTTGGATGCATCTTATTATGTATCAATTAGATACGGCACGATTTAGGACCCGTGTTTTTTTTCGTGTACAACTTTTTTGAACAAAATATTTTTCTCGTCGTCGATTAATTGCACTGAGGAACACAACGTCCTTTTTTTTTCGGCCAAGCGCGATTTATACCGGTGTCATATAATTACAGCGTCCGTGTGACTGAGTGCCCTACCACCAATTGTTTATCGTCGTCTCCTTTTGAGTGTGCTGTATGCATCATTTGTTCAGCAACTGTAAACCCAATTGGCTCGTCTACAAGGTCACGGGTTATTCCGTACATGTTTGCTATGGTAGCTAGAACTCTCTCTCATGGGGACATCAGTTTTTCTTTCCCAAAATCTTTACACCGTTTTTTTTTTTTTCGGGGACACTTTTTTGGAACAAATATTTTCTCGTCGTCGATTAATTGCACAATGATAATCCAACGTCCTTTTTTCTGGCCAGCAATAAATATTAGAACCAAAATATAACACAATAACGAAAACTGATTCGCGTTCTCAACTTTCTCGCCAATACAATACATAAGAATAAAAAAAATCCACAACGGAAAATCTGATCTCGTCCTTTTCTCGCCAAACAGTACAATATATAAGAATTAAAAACGAGCACAATGAGAAAACTGATTCTCGTCTTTTTCTCGCCAACAACTAAAACACATACGAAATTAAAAACATTAATCCACCAACGAGAAAGTGTATCGTCCTTTCTCGCCACCAATAAAATACATAATTAGAAAATACTGAGAAAATTGATTTCTCGTGCTTTTTCTCAACAATAAAATACATGAGAATTTACAACCAATACAGAGAAAAGAACTTCTCGTCATTTTTCCGCCAAACAATATAAAAATACATACTAATTTAAAAATTAATCCACTACAAAAGTGATGCGCGTCCCGTTTTTTCTCCTCCTCCAAATAATCAATACAAATACATATGGATTAGATAAAATGAACGAGAATTTCTTTTCTCGTTGTGTGCATTTCTTATTCTTATTTATTTTATTGTTTGGCGAGAAAAATGACGAGAATCAAAGTTTTTCTCGTTTGTAGGATTATGATAAATTTTAATCCTTATGTTTTTGTTTGGGCTAGAAAAAAGGACTAGGATCGTTTTTTCTCGTTTGTGTGTTGGAGTTTTTTAGTCTAATGTCTTTCTTTTCCAACAACGAGGAATTTCAAAAAACTAAAATACATAAGAATTTCTCAAACAATAAAATACATAATATTTCTCAAACATAAAACTACAATTAAAAAACACACAATGCGAAAACTGTTCTCGGCCTTTTTTCTCCACCAACAATAAAATCCTACTTAAAGAACTGCACAACGAGAAAAAAATTCTCGTAATTTTTCTCGCCACACAATAAACTACATACGACATTTAAAAATAATCCCCACCCGAGAAAAGTGATCTCGTCCTTTTTTTCTCGCCAAACCCTAAAAAATAACACAAGGATTAAAGAAAAAAAAAATTTTCATCCTCGAAATACCACTCGTCATTTTTCTTGCCAAACATAAAGAACTAAGTATTTAAAAAAATCCACAACGATAAACTTGATTCTCGCCATTTTTCCTTCTCGCCACATAAACTACATAGACTTAAGAAATGCCACGAGAAAAAGAAATTCTCGTCATTTTTCCTCGCCAAACAGAAAATACATTACCTAAAACAATCCACACAAGAAAACTGATTCTCTCGTCATTTTTCTCGCCAAACAATAAAATACATAAGGATTAATAAAGCACAACGATAAAGAAATTCTCGTCATTGATTATGTTTTTATTGTATTGGCGAGGAAAAAAGGACGAGAAACCATTTTCTCTTGTGGATTTTTTTTAGTGTAATTAATTTTAAATTGTTTGGCATTCCTCGGATTTTCAGAATCCGCTAAAAAATGGTCTAGAAACCGTTGAAAAACTTATCTAATCTAATAAAACAGGAAGTTTTATAATTATTATCATGAACCTGTAGCCTGAGCTATATACTAGCTGGGTAATCACACTGGACACACAAGGATTCGCTCTTGAAGAACAACTTCGCTCCTTGTTCATTTTTGTTTTGGTCATGGTTTTCATTATTCTCGCTATTAAAATCTTTTTACAGGTACGCCTCAACATCCAGTGAAGCAAAATACCCCTGGCAAAATAAAACCGGCCTTATAGCAGGGACGACTGTTGGTGTCATATTTGCTGCACTTAAGTAACTGCCCTGATATTTCTTCTGGGTGTGGAAAGCAAGATACTTCAAGTACCTATCTGTTCTCAAATATGTATTACTGGTATGGATGTTATCGTGATAAAGTTAACAGTTCCATGTCAATATCATGATAGACCGAGTCGGCTCGAGGTCTACATCACGGACCCATACTACCATACCAGTGCGATTAGCTTGAAGATTGCACTGCATCGAGGTCAAGCTCCTCATACTCTTCGAGTAAAGATAATGAATGGTTAAATAGTTAATTATAGTAGATCACCCATCGTGTCACCAGAGGAAAGTTTTGGACAGCGTCGATTAGTTGGAAGGACATAAAAAGAAAATATTTGGCCCGATTCACACCCGTTCATAACGAACTAAGATAATGAACTAAGAGTGCAAAAGACTTGTGTGTTCGCTCAACGGAGGGCATTCAACTCACCTGTTATATTGAATAACCACTGAATCAACTACTATAGTCGAATTTTTGAGAATAATGAGCTCTAAAGCGCATTGACGTTGATTTGAATGATTTCATTAATCACAAGCAGAATTCCATAGGGTCCTTATTTAGGGAGTTCGTTCATAGCCCGGACTACATCTAAGGTTTTGACACTTTAGTAGTTAGTATGGACCCCATACTGTCAATGCAAGATAGTTATTGGTGTCAATTGGGGTGTCACTTTTTAATAGGGGCAATTTAATTTCACATGGGGGCAAACCTTTAATTAACTCCAATCATGTTGAATTACTGCCACTATGTGTCTAATTACAAGGATTCCAAAAATGTAAGTTTGTACATAATCAATAATAATTATAAATCGAGGGTTGAGAATCAGAAGGATGTAACTCAACACTAAAAGAAATATGAAGAATGTCTTTAATTCTGCTGTAAACTAATACTGCTTTTGAGAATGTAATGTTTAATATTTTTCTCTAGCAAATCTATTCATAGTCAAAATGTAAACTATGTTAAGCTCATATATGGTACTGTAAGCAAACCTCATCTAAACTTCTTATAACCAAAGAACCATTTTGAATTATGACCAGCAGAATGGAAAGACATATTTCTATGTTGCTTAACGTCCTTCTGATTTGTCAACCCTCGAAATAGAGGTGACTATGAGGGTCATATTTTCCAAATCATTTCGAAAGCAGGATAAATTGATAACTTCAGTGACACTTATTTCATTCTTGAGAAAGAAACACGAAAAAGACTAAACCCCAGGTTGCCCCGACAAAATCCAAAATGGCTGGCAATTTGCAAAATTTCATTTTGTGATCATAACGCAATTCTTTCACTCACTTCAATTACTATTTACTTCATTTGGTGGTAATAACCCGTGTGTTGGGGTATTTGGAATCATTCTAGCAACTTTAGCCTTACTAAAAGCCTTTCGTGTTTCGTGTTTATTGCAGGTTTAATCAAAAGTTGGCTGTGAATGTGCTTTCACAAAAGCGTGCATTCCCATTGGGGGAATAATCATTGAGGTTTGAAGTGATAGCATGGAAAATTGTTACAGTTGTACTCTTCAAGAAATGTATGATTCAACAAGCCTAAGTATGACCCACCTATTAAAATATATCCCTTACTTCCCTTTAGCAAATTGCCTGCAACCTGACGATCACGGTCGCAAAAAGGGAGGTAACGGTGTTTATTTTCTTATCGCTAGAGCTTTTTTTAAAGTGACAAAAATAGCATTTAGGATTTAAGGGATATAGGATGCGTACATTTTGGCAAAGCGCCCTCTCATTTTACTTTTGAGCTCAATCTACATATAACAAACACGAAAAGACATGTTGAGATAAATTTTTCATAAAATGGATTCACTATATTCCAAAACATTGTATTGCCACCAAAATGAATGGTAGTTAAACATAACCTTATTGAGTTATGGTAAAAAATATGATCATTTGTTGAATTTGGGGCCATTTTGCATTTTTTGTCGGGGGGCACCTTGGTTTTCGCACTTTTTTACTTTTTTATTCTCAAAAATGTGAATCAGCATCATTCATTGAAGTCATCAATTTATGTGTTCGAAATTATAACCCAGTTTATGAAGCCGTTTTATAGCCCACCTCTATTATAAATCATGTGTCCCGCAATTTGGGTAACATTGCTGAACACATTTACAATAATAAAAGAGTTCATTCCACAGATCAACCGAACATAAAAGCTAGCAAGGGGTAATTCATACCTGTTAATCTTTGTTGCTGATTGGCAGTGATTGTTGTTTTTCGTTTTTTCTTTAATTACTGGGACTTTAAATATAGCATAATAAGATTTTAAAATCCC
Source organism: Ophioderma brevispina (assembly GCA_023653785.1). NCBI lineage: Eukaryota > Metazoa > Echinodermata > Ophiuroidea > Amphilepidida > Ophiodermatidae > Ophioderma > Ophioderma brevispina. Next base: position 13,936 of record JAMKCH010019885.1, read on the forward strand.
ATTTTGGTAACGATCCAACATACATGTGCAGGCAGCAAGCCGCACGACACGCACACACACTCCGTCGCACAGCAACAACACACACGCACACTACCAACACACACACATCGCCACACCACACACACACACTTCACAATTCAAAGATCCGTAAAATGCTTGACTCATAAATGGAAATAGTTCGATTAAAATGGTACTCATGAAAAAAAAAGTACAAATGCGGTTGTGTGTAAATTTACGACGAAACGAAAGATAGAAATGATAACAGCCTTTTTTATGCTGTAACAAAATGTATCTTGTCAGCATCGTCCTTAACTTCACAACACTGATAGAAATCGTTTTTAAACTTACAGAATCGCAATAAATAACCCGCCTTTTGCCGACTTTCTTTTTAAACGGTGCAATATACATATCCAGGAATTTCACATAATATCTAATACTTTTACAACGGCACAAATTTTACTTTGCAGTAAAAGTGTTAAAATACCAGCAAAACAGCCTTGATTTTACAGACTTCCGTAATTGGTCGACTTCGTTCTTGTAATTTTGATGATTCTCGAACAGTGCCGTTTACAGTTAACTACCGTAAATCTGCGGGATTTTAAGAATTCTAATATAGCATACTTTTTAGCGTGAACTCTGGTCCGAAATTAATTGCACAGAGTAATTGTGTTAATCCAAAGAAAATGAATGAAGAACAACAAAATCCGTTTATATTTATAGCGACTACACGAAAACTTGAACCATGTATATGAAGGAGAGACGGTCATGATGGTTGCAAGAGGCCGAGAGAAACCCACATGGCATCGGTAATCCGTCGTAACTCAGTAAGCATGTAATTCAGTGGATAGCGTACACTGTAAACAAAAATTACCGTAATTTTATGGACCGTACAAGGTAATTAAACTAATGGTGAGAAGAACAGTAACGGAAACTGGAATTTACGGGGAAAATTCCCCAACATTTTATATATTAACGAGAAAACTTGACTTAAATCAAGGAAATTTAACCGGAGAATTTGCTGCTGAGAATGCCCCGTATTTTGTTCTCAAATAACAGGGGCGTTTCGGGGCACATATTTTCAGCATTCTTCTCATCAAAACATCATCTATAATTCACCAATCTGCTTTTTATTTGCCTTCATTTCTAATGTTTCCCATCTTTGCCTTTCTCTGGTTAATTTACTCTATCAGGTGTTTCTTGAACATAACTCTTTCCCATAATTTCAGCTGCGAATAGTGATGAACACCATTACGGAAAATGTAAGCACTCAACCAGTTTACATTTCCTCGTGAAAAACTTCAAATGGTTAACGAACTTGGCATTGTGATTTGGACGGGGTCTTTTTGGGCTACAGCCAAAGGATTTTGAAGGAGGAAGGGCGAAATCAAGTTGCAGTTAAAATTGAGAAGGTGGAGCTTTAGATTATTCAATATATAATGTGTCATATGAAGCGGTCGAATTTAGTGGGATGTTTTAGGTGTATTTCAAAATAGATATTATAACTGATTTATTATCCACGTTTCCTCTTGTGTTCACTTGTTGGAAATTGTACCAATCCTCCAAATTATTTTCATATTTTTTCCGTACAGATACGGCCGGACCTGAAAGCAAAGAACAATTACGAAGTAGTTCGAAGTCATGAATATTATTAATGTGTACCCTTAGAACAAATCAAAACCAAACTTGTTGACTGCTTGGGTAGCTGCATGGACAAGGTACGAAAAACCGAGAATTTGATTTTTTTTTCTCCACAGAGTCATCTAAATCTAAGCGATTTCTTCTCACTTAGACATAAAAATTGGGTCACTTTTCTCAGTTCTCCACAGAATAGTAGAAATGTGTTTAAATGTTAATATTCCAACAAAGTTATATGTTTATAATCTTTTGATTTTTTTCACACACTGTAGCTTAAAAGTAAATTACATGTCACGCATGTTAAGGCAATAATGACGATCGCCACAAATTTTCAAATTGTTGAGAGTTTTGCCCAGTTGTGTTAGTAATTGTCTGATAAACTATGTACCAGTTGAAACGGTTAATAGCTGGTCATGCTCAAATGGTGTATTTGTTATAAAGAACGTGTTTTGTAATTGAAATCGTGATCCCGATTCTAATGCAACAGAAGGGCTGTCATTTGCTTTCATTTCTGTCCTTCCATCATAAAAAACCCTCTCTTCTTCCCTCTCTCTCTCTCCTCTCCCCTGTCTACTTTCCATCTCCTCTCTCTCTCCTCTCCCTGCTCTGTCTCTTCCCCCTCTCTCTCTCTACAATTACCTTTGCCAAATTATGAACGTATCGTCCAAAACCTCATGTGTTATTGACAAATGTGCATTTTTGCGTTAGACTCTACGTTAACCTTATTTGTAAACTAATAGCAATGTACCCATTACAGTTTTTTTCTGTGTTGTGTTAGGGGTGTGTATTTGGAGTAAAGTCACTAGCAGCGATTTCTTCACAATGTAAACAAATCGCGCCCCCTATTTTCATCAAAGTCCAATTTTTGCACGGTTGTCTTGGAAATGTTGTAGTAAAGACCCCAGTAAGTGGCTAAACTAAGCATAACACGCCGCTATCTGTGGATTTGTATGCTTTGTTTAATAACAAAAGTCGGGATCCGACTTTTAAGGCCCAGAAAATAATCGCAAATGGCATTCAATAGTCATGGTAGACCCTTCATGTGACCGTAAGTTGAGTATGGACACATTTTTTTTTGGGTGTGAAAATGATAGATTAGGGTGGGTAGAATGAGAATTACCGGGTGCCACCTGGGTCCTCCTTGAGCATTTTGAGAAATCCAGATGGCGTCGCCATAACTATAATTATCTATTCAACCTCATGGAGTTAATCGATATACTATAGGATCCAGTGAACAAGTGCATGGAAATTGTAACATTAAGTTACTTCAAATGCAAAATGAAGCCAAATCAAGCATTTTAAAATATGCCTTATAACAGCAAATACCTGCGGATAAAATAGACGGGATGTCTTAGGTTATGTTGTTAGACAAAAAAATGTATTTTGATACTTTTATAATTGTAAACATAAACGTCAATCAATATGGCAGCCAAAACGTGAACATCTTCAAAAAAATATGACACAAATGTTAGAACTATATTTCAATTTGTTTTAAATGCGACAAACCGAAATAAAAACAATATGGTGCAAAGTTGTCAAAATACCATAGGTATTACATTTTCTTCCATATATATGGCAGATTGCACTCAATTTATATTGTGACCCATTTTTATTTGTCGGGATTACCTGGTATCAAGTGGTTATGATCATATAAGAAATTGGTACATTTCTAATTGTTCATTGCCCACAATAATTTATACTGAAGGTAATATTTAGCAATTTTGTGTCAAGTATTTTTAAAGATATTCAATTTGGCTTTGCCATATCGTTGGACGTCATGTGACAACTTTAAAAGTAAGTATCAGAATACATGTGATGGTCTAAACACATAATCTAAATACTTCACGTCTATTTTATCGCAGGTAGTTGCTGTTATCTAGCATATTTAAAATGATGGATTTGCTTCCTTTGAATTTGGAATATGACTAATTGTTACAAGAGCCATACACTTGTTCATTGAATCATTGGATCCTATAGTACTCTAGTAACTCCATAGTTGTGATAATATATGGTTGAATTACAACTATCATTTATGGCGACGCAGCTTGGATTTCTCAAAATGCTCAAGCATGCCATGGTGGACCCGAGATCTTATTCTACATTACGTCTAATCTATCAGTTTTCAGCAAAAAAAAAAATTGTTGTCCATACTACACTTTACGGTCAGGGCCATAATTTGGACCATATTCCACCTGATACAAGGGCGTTTAAAATGCTAGTGTCTGTTTGTCACATAGAAAAGTAATATAGGTGTGATATGACCTAACAATAGCAATAGATATAACACTAGCATCATCATTCATTATCATCATCATGGCCTCCTGCAGTCGCAAGCGACTTGGATAAAGCGCCCACATTGGGTCACAGGTTAGGTGACAGCGACCGTTGTGGGCTGAAGAGGCCAATCTTAGAGTGGCAGTCTCTGCCAAAGGTGCTACATATATGGGACGTCACAGCTTGACTATACAAGGATATGTGCAGCTTTCTTTTAGCTCGCTGCTTCTCAAAACTTGCTGCTGATCTGTTGCTCTCCAAGCTCAAGGTGTTGCTTCACTGTTCTCCCCAAAGGTGACGATTGTCAGCAAGTTTCTCCCAGCACCGAATGTCGATGTTCAGAGGTACACATATCAATCACGGCTTACCATAGCGCCTTGTAGGGCGGCGAATGTGGTCCGACCCCCTTTCCTCTTGCCAATGTAAGAAGCTCAGCATATATGATATCTTTCGGTAGACTGCCATCCTCCATTCGACGGCCATGGCCCAGCCATCGGGTCTGCGTTGTCTAAGAAATGTCTAGAGGGTGGGGAGTCCAATTTGGTCAGGAGCTCTGGAATTTGGCACCATGTCCTTTCCAGTGACCCCAAATGCGTCTAATATGCGCGCAGATGGAAGCTGTTGAGTTTCTTCTCAAGCCTAGAGTATGTTGTCCATGTCTCACTGCCATTCAGTAATGTGCTGATGATGCAAGCGTTGTAAACTGCTGCCTTTGTTTTAATGGACAGCTTCGGAAACGTTTGTCTTCTTAGGTTTCTTATCTTGATTGCCATGTGCAGTAGTTGCAGTCAGCTTTTCATGAATGTCTCCTCCCACTATCTCCTGCACCCTATGAGGAAGACTACCTGTGGCGGGACGCACCCATTGGCTGAGGGCTGCCCATCTATAGGCGGGCGGTAGCAGTCCAGTAGAATGCTGATGATCTCTCCCACCGTCGGAAGTAGTCCCTGGCGCTATGCTCTAACTCCAATCAATCAAAGTTACGTTAAAAAAACCGTAACTCTTACTTCCCGTTTGGTTCTACGCTATGAAGCGAAGCTGGAGTGTCCTCTCCAGGTGCGCAAAGCCAGGGCAATTGACATGGAGAGCCCGTATTTTTTCCCTGCACAGATCCCCCTCTTCCACGCTGAAGACAAATCCAAAGGAACTTCGAGAAACGATACAGTTTGGTGCAAGCAGCGTCGCAGGAGTTGCCGATCTGGTGCTGAGTAGAGCAGTCAGCCGCCTACGGACTTTCCAACTCCGGATTTATCCCCAGGCTTGTCTCCCCAAGCCTTTCCTGCAATCAGGTGGAGTCTGACAAGGCAGTAATACTATAAAGTCTGGAACACACTGGGCGTTGACCCTGGTGGGTTCTTTCCCGCCCCTTAATGCTGGTATGTTCACGCATAATAGGTTTATTGTTGGCCTAATCACGAGACTAACCTATAAGGATATAAAGGAAAGTGTACATCATTTGGTCCTAATTTGCCAACCAAACCGGAGTATGGCGATACAACTGTCCACCAACCACCGAACCATTTTGTGAAGTATGGTCCACGCATCGGCAGGTCAATGTATTTGTTTGGCACAAGGTGCCGTTGACCCTACCTAACTGCATTGTTACTCCACTAAACCTAGGCCACTGGAATGCTGAGAAGAAATAAGAACTAGAAAAGGAGAAAAAGCTATGGGAGGTAGGGGTCGCTCAAAATCCTCACTCTGGAATAGACACAATTCCAGTCCACCACTAGCATAAGAGACAAAATGGGCCATTTTGATTTTGGAAAAAAAATACTGATAATGGCTTTAAATTAAATCAAAAATGAATTGGTCACTTCTACATAAGTTATGTTCACCAGAAACCGTTCGGTTACTGTGATCTCCCGTTGGTTTATGTTCTATTGTTACATGTTTCTGTTGTCTGTGTCTGTTGTCTGTGTGTCTGTGTTGGTGTTTGTCTGTTTGTGGGTGTCCTGTTGTCTGTGTCTGTTGGTGTCTTGTCTTTGTCTGTCTGTTGTTGTAATGTGTCTGTTGTTGTCTGTGTCTGTTGTTGTCTTGTCTCTGTTTGTCTTTGTCTGTTGTTGTATGTGTCTGTTTTTGTCTGTGTCCTGTTGTTTCTGTGTCTGTTTGTTTCGTGTGTCTGTTGTTGTCTGTTTCTGTTGTTGTCTGTGTCTGTTGTTGTCTGGGTCTGTTGTTGTCCTGTGTTTGTTGCTGTCTGTCTGTTGTCTGTGTCTATTGTGGGCTTGTTTTTTTGTTTGTCTGTTTATGTGTCTGCTGTTGTCTGTGTCCGTTGTCTGTGATGTTGTTGTCAGTTGTCCTGTTGATGTCTTTCTGTTGTTGTCTGTGTCTTGTCTTTTTCTTCCTACGAGAGCTACATTGTGGGGATTACCTGTACGTATATGGCGTATATCATCGTGGGCTTTTTGTACTGTGGGGATAACACCATAAAACATTTTTGCCACTGTTTTTAGACAGTCGTAAGGGGGGTTAATAATGGACCCCATGTGGTATCACAATCCAAGATTGCTCAAAGCCCTAATGTTTTCAGTCTGTTTGGTGTCTGTCTGTAAACTCCCAGAAATACAACATGGTGAGGCTGTCTGTAAGTACAGAACTACATTGTGGGCAGTAGTTTAGCCCACAATGTACAGACCCCAAAAAACCCCCAATGTAGCTCTCCTAAGTATGTTCTGTCTGTTGTCTTTGTCTGTTGTCCTGTGTCTGTCTGTTCCTGTGTCTGTTGTTGTCTGCTTGTCTGGTTTGTTTGTCTGTGTTATTGTTGTCTATGTCTGTTGTTGTTGTGCTGTTTTTTCCGTTGTTGTTTGTGTCGTTGGGCGTCGTCCCAGTTGCAAGTGCACAGTGAATTCTCTATGTTGTTTGATTTAGATCCGATGTCCGTGATATTGGAATACATTCTAAAGGTAATCTGAAATGCTCAGCTTCGCAAAAGTCGGACCGACGGCAACAAAAACCTATGGTAAGTGTAATCATGGAGTACATTTTCCCCGACGCAACTAATAACATTTGCACGTGACGTAGCTCATGGAGGGCTCTTTCGTAGCTGCAAAAAGGTAATATACATTTTACAATATAGAGGTGGATCATCCTACGAATTAAAACTTCGGGATTAAAACTCACCAGGATATCTGTCTTAAAATTGGCATGCTCAATAATTGTTTAGCATTTGCATTTGTTCAAATGTCGATAATCGTTTTCGAGTTTCATCAAAGTCAATTAAACTCTTATTATAACAGACGTGACCCAAAAACAAACCCCTGCCCTTATGTGACCTTTGACCCCGACTTTTGTAATTTGTTTGTTTGACCATAATGCTCAGTCCGAATGTAGTCGAATTTGGGAGTGTTCAGAAGGTTGACTTCCGTTGATAGTATGTGTGACGTTTGATCCAATTGTTGAAAAGTACACTCTCTCTGATCGCGAAGAAGGGCAAGGCTGTGGTTCGAGGGGAAAGACTCGAGAAAAACAGAAACGCCTAATAAATTGAATGCAAGCTCATAGAGTTATTGAAAACACTAGCAGGATGCGCGGGCACCGATAGATGATTGAACTGAGTAGACCAACAACATAAGTTATCATAACAATAAAATGCGTAAAAACAGAAGATGTCTTAGATGATATTAAGGATAGACCCAAGGAGGCCAAAAATTTATGCAGGCGTCACTTTGAAGCATGGACCCACCCTCACGTCATCACCTTCACCTGGGCCAATTATCACGTCAGGATTTCACCACTACTTCATGCGTTACAAAAAAAACAAAGTCACGGTATCACTATTTCTGCCAAATTGTTAGTCCAGGCTTCACCCTTGAGATATTTCAAAGGGGACGCTTCCCGTTTTGTCAATTTTGGCAGATCTGAAGCTCACCCACCGTTTCAACCAGAGGGAAAATTACAATATTCAAGCTTCACTACTGTTTCATCATACTTGCCATGCTAGTTTAAGCTTAGCACTGTTCACCTTCACTATTAGCGTTTGATGTAATGTCAAGCTTCTCTTCACAATCAGACTTCACCAATGTCATTTAGTACAAGACCATGACTAAAATTATGATCAAATCCTGATTCACACTTCTTACCAAAACAAACAAAGAGTAAAATTCAGTTGTCAAAGATTTGCATAGAAAACATTATTTATATTAGTTTTAACCAATGTCCTCAGATACATTTTTGTTGTTAATAACAATAAAAAAACAAAGATTATAATATGTATACAAAACCTGTTTTTAACTACAACTCTTGTTACTAACTCTTGTTAACTGTTGAAAAACACTATCTATTGTT
>JAMKCH010019886.1:0-22781 GCA_023653785.1 Ophioderma brevispina
TTATTGGGAATTTGTCAATTTCCATTAGTTATCAAAAGCGTCATCTATTTTCTATTAAAATACATATTACTTACACTAACGTTTTACAAGCACCTAAACAAATCGGTAAGTGATAATCCAATGGATATCTTTTTCGGACTTACGTAAACTCGGACTCGGTAGGCTACCGACCCCGAGCAGAACAATAGGAATACCATCATGCCATTCCATATGAAATATTAAAAGTCAACATCAAGAGAAATCAGAGCATAGTCCTTCTGAGAAGCGTGTAGTTTTTTTTTTATCATAAGTGATCATCAAGTAACTCCCATTTTTCCGTACACACTTAGGCGGTCTAGAGAAACACCAAACAAAACCTGCCCCTTATGGTATGAAAAGTCGCCCAAACATTCAAGATCATCACATAATAATCACTCTTAAAAGCAGGATTAAGCTGAGACTTAATACCTAAAAGAACCCCACCACCATGAGAATTTCTATCATTTTCGTCTATATACAATAATCACTAGGGAAATTTCACCATCACTATATGTATCATCCAAACCAGGATTCAGTACACACAATGAGTCAAAGTTTTCAGAAGCCAACGGGCATAATTTCCATGAACTTATTTTTCATGCTTCTAAATTAAAGTACAAACATTAATATTGTTAGTGTTACTAACCTTACCATGAGAAATTGATTTCACAGACTGTGACATTGAAATCAATATTTTTCGCATTCGCAATATCATTTAATCAAGGCCGATCCAGCGAGAAGAATTGCACTGACCATTTTTGTTAATATCGAATCCAATTTAGAGAAATACCAATTATTACATAGATCAACCTTGTATGCATACACCTTTACCAAATTATTATCAACTTGAACTCATTGACAACAACAATGTAAATCATTGAACGCAGACTTAACATCATGCATTGAAATTATAGATGCTCAGAATTAGATAGGCAAATATGTGAGAGTCAGAAACCTGCACAGATGAGAATCTTCTGTTGCAACATTACTAAAGTTGGCATTACCATGTGTACAAATAGAGTCAGTGTCATTTCATATATTATGAGATGCACATTATATTGATTGTTATAAATTACCATTTCTGTAGGGCTTCATCCCTGGCATCATCATTAGTTTGCATTGGTTACATTTGTCATGTTTTGGTTCGGATCATATATGCTACGCTGAAAATCTTTTGCGGCCCCTCCGCGAAAAATTTGATGGATTGCACACATCTCAAGAAATCCTGATAATTTCTTTCTGGCTAAAAGCGCATGCCCTTCTGTTGGGGGTACGATCCTGAACACCAATCCTTACCGCATATTATCAATAAAGTCCAGGTTATTTGTCACCCAGTTGTTCAACATAAGATTCAGAAAATCCCCAACTTGGATGCAAGTTTCTGGCTATCAGTCCTTTGATAATGGAAGAACATTGCTACTTCACCGCGATCTGGGTCTTTTATTTGACACAGCTAAAGTTTCCTTATACTTTTTACACTTTATCCATCTGTATCTTAGTGAGGGTTGTTGGTTCCTACATTCACAGATAATAGAAGAGATTCTGCATTTGAGAGTTCGGCATTATTTATATCCTCGCGAACTTGCTCCAGCCGGTATGACCACCCTTGCTGTGATTCACAACCTCTGAATTGCGAGAAAAGAACCTTAAGAACTTAATAAACTAAGTTGTTAAAGAAAACCTCACAAATCAATCTGTCAATTTATTTAAGCTTTTTTGGCCCTTAACTATGGAAGGACCATTTTTTGACGGCATTTACCACTAAACTTCAAATTGACATCACATGTTACCACTTCACATTCTTTTAAAATTTCTGGATATTAATTGCCTTGCGTCAAAGGTTATTCCTGAATGTTGAAGGTTTGTCCCCAATGTTCTTTATGACCGTAGCTGACTCTACGCAAATAATTAACTACATCAAATGAGACAGTGATTTTAAGCAATTTCATTATGTTTCCAAATTTGATAGTCCCTCAGATCAAGTATTTCAATGGTTTCTTTGACTTAGGTAGTGCTTTTGGTGGTCGTTAAGTTGGGCATAGTGCAATTTATGAAAAGTGCAGCCATTTGTTTTTTATGGGTTACATTGTAGTGTTCAAACAATAGGTACCCTGATTAAAACAACCCTTAAATGCGTTTTGAGCCTCGTTTGTTTTGTAAGGTGGTGCATGCTTTTCATGCTTTGTCTTTTGTTGTATCGCCACCATCATTGTAATTGTTTTTTGGTTATTGATTTCAATTTTCGTATTGTAATATTTGATTTAAAATAATACTAATATTTTAAAAAAGTGTAATCCTGTTTAAGGGGGCCAAAATCACAGTTTTGCTGACATCATTCGCTTCATTTTTCTGAGTGGTTACATTGCAAGATGTGGTAATTAGTTTCAAACTATGATCACAAGAGGTTTGCTAAAGAGGTTAATTACTATGTTAATACAAAAACAACATTAAGAACTAATTCCAAAATACAGACTCTCTTTTTGTAAATGGCCGTTTTTTCATGTCCCATAGTTATGTACGACACAAAAAGGAGTAAATTCAGAATATTTCTACAAACATGGTGAACTTCAGGTATGCAATGAATGCTGCAAATAATGGGTTTTTTTTACAATGTGTTTGTACATTTCTAGGTAAAATAAACCCTCCAAAACCTCATGAACTTGAAAAGTCCCGACATAACGGACAAACCAAAACCTTCATGTCCCACGTTTGTCCACAACCCAAATTTCAGAATACCCCTCAACTATGAAAATCATGGAGAAATACCAAGCAAATGAAACATTGGCTTCCCGACTTTTTTCACTTGAAAAATGATAGAATTTATGTATTCTCAAGTATAATTAGAATGGGATTTGGAGTGCAAAATTAGTGTAAAATGAACTTTTAGCTTTTTTAACATTTTTGTGTCCGCGTTATGTACTACAATTTTTTATAAATTCATTTCTTTCAGTAATCAAGTTTGTTTTTCAATTTCACTTTTTGTATTATAGAGGGTCCCTAATCACATTCAATATGCACTTTACTATTTTAAGATTTTCTAGTCTTCTTAGGGGTGTGTTTTAATGTTCAGTCATGTCCCAGTTTGACCAACAAGTGCAGACAATATCATAAGTTTATGGCATCATCGAACTTTTTTGGTAAATTAATCTAAAACAAATCCTTTGGATTCCAAAAATATAAGTGTTCCTCTACAATTAGAAACAACATTCAAGATCATAATGATGTTTGAATTTTGAACAAATTCACAGAATGGACTCCCTTAAAACGGAATCACCCCAACTAAACAACTCTTGCCCAGTAGGCCTTACATCTAAGTGGGGAATAGGCCAAATTTCTCAATTATCACAAATATGTTTTACAAGTCTACCTATTTGATGCCATAAGGTACAGCCTATAGTTCGTGTCTCTACCACTGAGACTCTGCAGCGTTGACTGTTCAGCGCAAGATCTGTTTGTCGCAAGAGTAAATCGGCTTGCGCTGACTTGAAGCACCGACGCTTTTACGCGTGCGTACAATACGTCATTTTTTTATGCGGGCTTACATGTAAATGTTTATGGAACATCACTGCACAGAGGTTAGAGACATGGACTATAGGGATAAAAATTAAATTTTGATAAAAATTTTGAACATCTAGCATATTTTCCCTTTTTCTATTTTTGCAGTCTCATCAGCCAGACTGGAGAGAAACCACAGGTATGTACACGAATAACCATACTAATGAGATGTAACCCTAACACAGGTGTTCTCAACTGGGCCTAACAAAAATACAGTGTGTTTCCGGTAACATGCTCTGAACAATTTGGAGGAAGGAGGAGAAAAATCTTTATTTTGCATAGTTAATGTGTGGAGTCCTATGGAGTTCTTGTCAAATTCACTCAAGGAAGAATGTAATTTTCCCCAAGGACATAAATGTTTTTCCTTGACGCCTAAAAGTAAGGGATGAAGGTTTGACCCGGACCAGCAGAATTTATATTATGCTTGCCCTGGCAGACTGCGGGGTCATATCCAGCCCCACCATCTGATGACATTTGGCCCACCAACCTGTCAAAATATACAGAAAAAAATAGGAACTAAAGTGAATTGGCCCTCAAACATATTTCTTTCAAATTAATTGGGCCCTCGGGCACTCGAGTTGCTAATATAAGTTCCTAAATAAAATAAAATGCTAACTCATGTATGTTGGGACTTTGTTTGGTACTGTAATGGTACTCCATTGAGATGTGGTCAATTGAAATTCTACTGTATCCCTACAATCTGTTTTATACATTTTCATCATTTACATGAATGACATCACCAACATCTCTAACACACTAAAACTAATCTTATTTGCAGATGACCCAAACATTTTTCCTCTTTCTCTCAACCTAACATTAAGCACTTTTGGGCGAGGGTAGCCTAACGGGCTACCCGCCTAGTCTCGCTTGGTTTTGACCTACTTGCAATGCATGTTGCAGAAATATTCGTGCCGTTTAAATCCTCTAAAATCTACATTCATGATAGTTTTTATGACATGTTGTGGCAATTTTCGTCCTATGGATTTGTGCTCAATAAGATAGGTCCAGCGAAAACATGAACGTACATTTACAAAAAGATATTAATGTGCAAAAGAGTAGAAATAACCAAGCGATCACACTTCACACATGCTACGGTCGTGAGCGTTGTTGAATAACACACGACGGGGTAACACTAAAATTAAAACCCTGAATATAGAGGGCGTAACAGGCAACAGGGTAGTGCGGCCAAGAAACTCCCAAATTTAGACATCGCATTGGCTTAACACGTAAACGAAATATTTAAGCAAAATTATGAAATTATTATATGTTGTCACGGAATAATTTTTATTTGAAATTTTTGAACAGTGATTTGCTGGTTAACCGCGTCTTTAAATCGTTATGAGTGCATTGAATTAACGGATGCTTAAGCAGGGGATGGCCCCGATATCAGGAATATAAAAGTTTTCATCTTGATAGATATCCCTTCATCCCAAACTCATCTGTGAAGTTTCGCCCAATATTTCATTCCATTTGGCTGTGCGATGCTAAAACGTGATTTTGTAAGTGACCTGTACCTCGATGCGTATGACCTTGATCTAATTTTTTTAGTAGATTGATAGATTGCAATGCACACTTCTTATAAAATGTGATATTTACATTCATACGGTGGAATGACAGGTAAGGTGTCATGAATTAACGACTTTCTAAGTTTGTATATGAATTGAAAGAGTGGTGCATGCGTGATGAACATTTTTTTTAAAAACAATTTTGAAAAATTTAAGTCTTTGGTGACAGAATAAAATTAAACATAATAAAATAAGACCCCCCCCCTATTGGCACAGGACAGGAGGGGGCGTGTGTGGGAGGACGGCATGGGGGAAGAGGAGAAGGGGACGGAGATCGATAGGGAGTGACAATGTTGCTGAACGTGGGCGCTTTACATTTTGGAAGGGCTTTAAAATATAAACAAAATGTTATTGATCACGTTGGTACGTGTGCCCAATCCTGTAAAATACGTTACGTCCTTCGGCATACCAAATATCTGGAATTGCGTTCTTCCAGTTCTGGCTGGTGAGTCTCAGTGGTCCATCTTGTGGTGGGTAAGTATAGAGTTGATTGTTTTCCCGAATAAGGTGTACTATGTTCTATAGTATGTTGATTGGTCCACATTTTTCCCTTTAAAATTGTAAATGTAAGAGGGATATGAAGCCCCTATTCACTCTGTGTTAAATATTTACTTCATGTATGCCTCCCAGCTAAATATGTGCAAAAAGTCACAAGGCACACATCCCTACCCAACCTTTTTTACACATGGATATTTTCCCTGACTCCCCTTTCCTTTGTTAAAGGAATTTTTATTAACAACATGAATCATGAACTCGCAAAATCACTGACTGGTTTCGTGCTAACAAATGTTTTAAAACTAACTACATGCTTTCTCTACACAAACACTAATCAGACAATCAACCTTAACAATAGATAACAGACAATCTCCCCGGTACATCAACCAAATTCTAGGCATCACAATCGACGACAAACTTACATGGAACGAATACATCAACTCTGTCACTACCAAACGTCTCACTCAATTGTTACAATCTACCGAGTAAACACCACCTTCCAGACTACCCCTTAAAATCACTTTTACAAACACACGAGTTCTCCATGCCCTTAGCTACTGTAACTTCATTTGGGCCTCCAACTATCTTTCACGACTCACCAAACTAAACATCACTCAGAAATGGGCCATTCGGCAATCACAACTCACCCCCGAACTCACCACATGTCCTTAATTTTTGTTCACTACATAAAAACACGCAAAGTAGAGCACCTCAACCAACTTTAAACAGCGCTCTTCATGTTTGATTACTAGCACACAATCATTTACCTTCGAACTTCAGCAATTACTTTACCACAAACAACAAATCCACAGCTATAACACCAGAACAAGCCGCAAATTCCATGCTTCCCCTCCCAAAATCTCCTCTGAAAAGCACTTTATTCAGTATCACGGCGCAAACATTTGGAATGATCCGTCCAGAATCCATCACAACAATTAAACAATACTTTAAAGCTCAACTCAAAAAAACATTTCATCACCAGTGCATTCTTTATACATTTATCCCTATGTTCTCCTCACTTTATTCTTCTTCATCTCATTTCTATCTCTATTCCGTACTTTCATTCTTTCTTCACCTCTTACCTCTTCTTAAACCTCTGCTTCCTCATTCTGCATAACACTACCTCATCAGACATGTTTAAAAGTCTGTCCTTCTTGCCCTCATTTCCCCGTATCCTGTATTCCCTCCGCGTTTTTTTTGTTTAAGTGTTTGTCCAGCTTAATATATTGTTTGTTTTGTTTTTGTTTTTGTTTTTTTTGTTTTTGTTATGTATAATTTTACCTTTATCATAATCATTATCCCTTACTTGTATCATTTTTGTAATTGAGTATATGTTAATGAATGTATTACAGGGCCACAATAAACCATAACCCTATCGGGTGGTCCATTACTGGTCCTAGCATACCATAAAATCCCTCACCTGTTCATCTTAGTAACAGTTTACAATTGATACTTTACGTACTTATTATATTACAACAACTGTATTAAATACATTTCTTGTCACGTACGATATTTTAACTGAATAAATTGAATCTTGAATATTGTATACAGTTCCATAGATAACTAATTTCCGGATCTGGAATTTAAACAGAATTTGCGATTTTTTTTCTATATGTAAGGACTTCGATTTGGCTTAGGGCTATTTCACAAATGTTTAGTATATGTACAAGTATTATGTATATGCAAACACACATTTTTTTGAAAATATGAGGGCGCCCTCCTCGTTAATCTCTGAGTCGGCCTTTACTCATACTTTCGTCAGAAGAACCACTGACAATGCTTATGTGGTGTATGCAGATTGACATCTGATGACCCCTGTGTGAACTTTGACACCCTTTTGTGAAATCTTTAAAACTACATTTCTGGCACATAAGATGCTACGCCACCAAAGGTTATCAAAAGAACCACTGGCTCCAAGACTTAATGTGGGATGTATACAGATTATCTTGATGACCCTATGTGCCCCGTTGACCAATTTCATTGAAAATCCAAACACAGGTTAACAATTGCTCATTTCTTTCTCACATACTCATTGACTGTTAACTTATACTTGGTCAGAAGAACCAACTGGCCCAGGCTTTTATGTGGTGTAAACAAAGTGACCTTTGATACCCATATGTAACTTTGACGCCCATTTTGTGAAAATATATCAAACTAATATTTTCTTTGACACAAAAGATGCTATTGCCACCAAAGTTTTACCAAAAATAACCCTGGCCATGATTAATGTGGATGTACACATGACCTTTTGACGCTATGTAGCCCCTTTTGAACACCCCATTTCATTAAAATCAAAACCAAAGTGTCCTCAACCAAATACACTGGCCCAAAATCTATCAAATCACCCCCAACTAACGACGCCCTTGACAAACTGGATAGTAGGCGACACAAGCGTTCCTGGGAACGATGTATTTTTGCCTATAAGTGCCTCCTGATGAGGATTTAGCAAAAATGAACATCACTGTGCATTTCCTTGTATTAACCCCTCAAAAGTCCTACACCTTTTTGTTTGTCTTTGCAGGGTTATAGCTAGGCTACTTTGAGTGCGGTTGTACAATCTGAAATTTACTACCTTATGGGACTTAGGGTCACAACATGATGTTTATTTGCCAATTTTATGTGGTCATTTTTCCATTCATTGAGTAAAGGCCAGTGGGCAACCTCCCAAATGACCCTCTGTGCCGGTAGGTGGGAGCAAGTGTCGGTCATGGCCGCGGCCGCCGCCGACCGGATCGCTACATCCCTGTTGCCTTTCCTTACGTTGAGGCATTTACGGGTGTGGTATATTTCACATATATTTTCCTAAAGCCTCTCTAGCATTTTTTAGGCAGCAACACAGTTTGTCATTGCATGAATTTTACTATGGAACGTGGTACTCTAGATAATAGGGAAAGTTCAATGTGATATGTAACATTTAAAAAAAATGAAGTACTCTTTCTTTTCACACAGTGAAAGGTATGTCATTGATATTGCATCAACCAATGATGGTTAAACCTCTGTGAACTACACAAATACACATTATTTTAACAGTTTATAAGTTATAGCTTTTGCTTGAATCTTTCCATGTAATTGATTTGCAGATGTGCCACTCAATTTGCAACCTTGCCTACTTTATCTAGATTAGGCAGGAATATGAAGGATTTTAGATTGGGATTTGGTGTCGGGAACAAGAAACTCCTTTTTTCTTCAAGCATCTCTTTTTTTTTTTATTGATAGAAAACAAGATATAACAATTGCCCCTTTTGACACCCATTTTTAACTCTAGATGAATAGGAGAGTCCGGAGAGTATGTGTCAATTCATGCAGACATGCGGCCAAGCCTCTTTCCAGTGTAGCAACTCTCCAACTGTAATCAAATCGACTTCAGCAATACCACACAAACCACTAATTATTGATTTAGGCACTTTAGGTTTTGGGGCCGGTCATGGGTGGTTCCCATGACCCATATATAACCTCGTCCTCACCTGTTTTTGTCTACATAACAATTCAGAAATACCCTTAATTAGAGTGGAGTTTTATTCAGCTTCCAACAGTTTTTGAATACAAAACGAATTGCTTTATAACTATAAAAATCAAATTTTTTCATCAAGATTCGCTTTTACGTGTTCAACCCATTTCTTGGCCATCATCAGGTTTAATGGATATCTATAGCAATGGGCACCTTTGACATCCAATTATTTTAGCTTTTTGTAAATCATGAGGGTATTTGATCATAGGATATCTAAAGTGTATCCCAGATTTATAATAAGACATGACATTTTGACAAATCTCAACATGATACAAAATGCCTTTATCTTAAAGGTCCATGGCCCGATCGCTAATAGCCTCGTCCCAGAAACCAGAATTTTACCGGATGTGGTCGAAATTTTGGTATCTGAAGAAAGCTACTATTTTTCTCATTTGCCCTGTGAATCTTAGGGCTTAATGAATCTTGTTGGGAGTTATGAGCGAAGTGTACTCCATTTTTTGGTCGACCAATATTAATTTACACATTACTCTGTGGGGCTCACAAAATCACGTCTTTAGCTCACTTCAAAAGGAATTGCAAATATCGGCGCGGAAACTTTACAGATGGGGTTTTGGGTGAAGGCATTCTATCAATATGAAAACTTCAATATACTTAAATCGGACCATCCCCCTTTAAAAAGGAAACCGTAGCACGACTATATTAATAATATACACTTAAAATCATTATTGACCACTATCGCGTGGTTTCATAGAAAAAACCGAATTATATAACCCTAACATGGATTACAACCATCTAGTCTGACATGTGCTATTTAAAATCGCGCGCTAGTGAGAACGTGTTATGCGATATAACCGGCACGTTAAGGTCATACAGCCATAGGAAATCCACATTGTGAAAGCACCATGTGTGAAGATGTATGACGCTACTGTGCCGTCCGTATCGCATAACTCAAATACATATCCCATATACAGTAGCGCAAATTTCAAATAGCGCATGGTCAGACAAAATGCTTTTAATTCGTTTTATGGTTAGTATAATTCCGTTTTCCCATGAAACCACTCCATATGTGTTCAATAATTGTTTTTATAGCGTATATTGTGTAAGTTTTTCTTGATACAAGTTCTCCTTTAAGGCTCAATCTAGATTTGTTTTTAACTCTCTACAGATGGAAAAGTTAAGAAAGAAAAGCTGGAGCAGCTGGGTAGTTTTCGTCTCTACGGTAATGTGATGTCGCTACAGACGGCACCTCTCTCTGGAACAGGCAGAGATGCTCTGTTGCTTAGTTTTCAGGAGGCTAAGGTAAGGAGTACTTATTTTAATCCCTGGTGTTTATGACGCCTCTGTTAAAGATGCAAAGAGAGATTTCACATAACAGGTATCCCTAAAAAATATGAAAATTCTGATTTTTGCACCAATATAAAGCTTTTATCAAAAATGTCCCCATGTGAAAGTATTAAGCTGAAAAAATATTTCTTTGGTACAAAAATTGTGAAATTTCTAATTTCGTATAGGAGCAAATACTAAATTCAGCCTATGTTTTAAATTGAAATTAAGCAAATGAAAATCGCTTTTTGTTTTCACTTTCAAGGCATTTCTGTATACTAAGACAAGGTAAAAAATCTATTGAGAGGTCTTATATATGAAATCACTACATATGACACAATACATGGGTGCCCCAAAATCTCCCGTTGCACCTTTAAAGGAACATAATGGCATAAAAAAATATTCAGACATAATGAAAAGGACCCTTACTGAAATCACTTCCACAAGTTTTGAAAACAATTTGGATGTTTACATTCTGTAAAAACAGTAAAAACAGAAAAGTTCCAGAGGGGGAGGTGGCAGTTCGTGGCAATTTCTGGAAAAAAGGATGCTAACATTACTACTGACTGGCCACATTTACCAAACTTGAAAAGCATGCTGTCATCAGCTCACAGACCATTGCTATTGTATATGTGCTAATCCCGGCTAATCCATCTTTCACTTGCCAGATACTACAAGCCTAAAGTACAATGCCTGAATCCTGGTCTGAATGCTTTTGAATTGTGTCACAAAACATGCTAGATACACTGTAAATTCTGTCAGGGATGTCAACACCTTGGTTTTCTGTTCCGGAAATTGCCACAAACTGCCACCTTCCCCTCTGGAACTCTTCCTGTTTTTACTGTTTTTACAGAATGTAAACATCCAAATTGTTCAGTAAGGGTCCTTTTCATTATGTCTGAAAAATTTTTTTTATGCCATTATGTCGCTTTAAAGGAAATATGCATGTCAAATTAAAATTGTCTGTTGCTTGCTCTCTTTTTATCACCTTTAATATTATTTTGGATGGATTGCGCAGTATATCTGTCTTATGAAATGACGATGTCTGTCTGAATGGATAGATGGATGTGTATCTGTCTGTGTGTCCACAACTGTACAAAAAGGTCAACATTTGGCCTTAATGTTTTTTTCTACATGAGCTTAAGTAGCCAAACCTAAGTACGGTATATTGTAGCAGGGCACAGGCTCCTACTTACCATTAAATGTTATTTTCCAGGGTCTTCCCCTGGGTCTGATGGGCGGGGAAATGAAAAAAAAGTCAACATCGCACAACAACATTTGGCCATTTTTCCCCCTAGATTAACTATTTTAGCTAAACCTAGGTATATTGTAGGGGCACTGTAATAAATTTCCCAGAGTCTTCCCCTGGTTCTGACAGGGGAAAGGGGAAATAAAAGTATGCCCAATCTGTCCATATCAGCAGTTTACCATTTTTATATTTTAGCCTATACTCAGATATTGAATGCTTAACTTGTGCTAATTTTGGGAATGTTGTGACTGTTATTTGTTAATTGTATTTGAAAGCGTGTGTGGTCCAGTTGAAAAAGTGCAGACTCATGATCATTCAGCGTGGCATTCGAGCCCCGCCGTTGCCAACGTGTTTGGGTGCTGGCACGCATACTTAATCTCATTGCCTCGCCACCCAAGCGAAATCGGGAGCTGTCCCTGTTGTGGGGATCTTCAATCTATGCTGATATGGATGTTGGCGCTTGTCCGGCAGCCCCGAGAGGAAGCAAATGATTTAGACGATGTCTTAATGGCGGCGTAATAAGAAATAATAAGGCACAGCGTTTTTACAGTGGAGAAGCGCTATATAAAAACCTGGTTATTATTATTATTATTATTATTAGCTGGTATTCTGAAAGGGAGACTAACTTTAGACCTGGGTTTAAACCAGGTTTAGTCCTACAAGAGGGGACCTTATTCCCTTTCAAATACTGTGAAAGTTAATGTAACGGGTGAGAAAATTCCTCATGGATGGGCTGGAACAGCCCATCCATGAGGAATTTTCTCACCCGTTACAGCACACTTTTAGGGTATGTTGTAAGAAAAAAAGGTCCAACCACTTGTAGGACTAAACCCTGGTTTAAACCCATGACGAAGTAGTCTCCCTGTCAGAATACAGCCATTATTATTATTAATGGTCACGACATGGGTTTTGGAAAATAAGATAAAAGTTTACTTTGTGGCAAAAATAAACAATTCCTCTGGCCTCGTGGGTAGCGTTACCGTCACGGCAAAGAAGCAGGTGCTCAACTCGCCACTGTACAAAGACAAAATAATAACACTTGACAATCAACTTTTGTTTAGTGCAAAAATATAATTTTCACAAAATCAAATCCAAGCTTGTCCAATTATATATAAATTCTTACACAATTCACCTGCAGAAATAAATAGAGTATATGATCTTATTCAATTGACAACAATCTTTCCTCTTCCATTTCCCAATTAAAATTGGACCAAATTCCCTAGTGAAAATTTCACCAACTTTCAAAGTGGAACAATGTGTCCACAACCTTTGCAAAAATGATCAATTTCGATCAATAAAGTTTGATCGAAAACTGTTCCATGCCAAACTGCTTTAACAACTTCCTATGTGGAATAATGTGTCCACAACCTTTTCAAATAATCAATTTGGATCAACAACTTTCGACCAATAGATTTTGCCAATAAGCTTGATCAACCCAAAAACTACTTTAACCAACTTCTAATGTTGAACCACGTGTCCACATCTTACAATAAACATTTTTCAATGTGGAGCAATGTGTCCACAACCTTTTTAATTGCAAACAAGCAATTTGGATCAATTTCGACCAATTTCGCCCTAAACTTATCCGTTTTACCAATTTCCAAATGTGGAAGGGGTAAAAACGCATCCACACCTTTACAATGATCAAATTGGATCAATAAATCTTGGTCAATACCAATACTCCTTAAACCAACTTTCAATATGGAGCAATGTGTCCACAACCTTTTTCAAATAATCAATTTGGACCAATAGATGTTGATCAATAAATTTTGATCAATATCCGGAACTTCCTTTTTGGCAATTTTCAATGTGGAGCAATGTGTCCACAACCTTTTTCAAATAATCAATTTGGACCAATAGATGTTGATCATAAATTTTGATCAATATCCGGAACTTCCTTTTTGGCAATTTTCAATGTGGAGCAATGTGTCCACAACCCTTTTCCAATAATCAATTTGGACCAATAGATGTTGATCAATAAATTTTGATCAATACCCGAAACTTCCTTTTTAACCATTTTCCAATGCGGATCAATGTGTCCACAACCTTTACAGATGATCAATTTGGATCAATAAATCTTGGTCAATACCAATACTCCTTAAACCAACTTTCAATATGGAGCAATGTGTCTACAACCCTTTTCCAATAATCAATTTGGATCAATAAATCTTGGTCAATACCAATACTCCTTAAACCAACTTTCAATATGGAGCAATGTGTCCACAACCCTTTTCCAGTAATCAATTTGGACCAATAGATGTTGATCAATAAATTTTGATCAATATCCGGAACTTCCTTTTTGGCAATTTTCAATGTGGAGCAATGTGTCCACAACCTTTTCAAATAATCAATTTGGATCAATAAATTTTGATCATTGGATTCTGATCCACACCGAAACAGCTTCACCTAAAGTTTGACGTCATCCCTTAAATTTGAACTTATGCTCGCGGTCCCTTATCACTTCGAACAAGGTACCTAAATGATCGAATACACTTCAATAATTTCCAAATATCTTCTCAAGCTTTCCCTGAAATGTTGACGTCACCTCCCCCTTACCTTAGAAACAAATTATGCTCACAGTCCCTTATTCACACCAATTCGATCAAGGTACATAGTGATTCACTTTCAGAAAAAATTCTTCTCAAGCTTTCCCTAAAATATTGACGTTATCACTTTAACTTTGAACAACTCATGCTCACTGTCCCTTATTCACACCAATTCGATCAAGGTACACAAGTGATCGAATACACATTAATAACTAGTTTTCAAAATTATTTCAAGATTTCCCTGAAATGTTGACGTCACCATAGCCCTTACAATCTTGTCGGATCAAACAGATGAACTTGATTCCTGTATATTCCCAATCCACAACAGATTTACCCCACTACTCAAGCAAACAGCAAGCTCAACTTGGACAACTGCATACTTGCATAAACCTTCCCTACTAACATAAATAATTTGAGGTGCAATTTGGGGCCCCAGAAAGATATCTATGTGCGATGCGCACTCGAAGTGCATAAGTGCAGAATTTGGAATACTTAACCAAGGTATTTACAATTGGCCAATCACAAAACTCCCAACAGACAAGCAGTTAAATTTCCACTTGCAGGGTTTTTTTTTTCTAGTCCCTATATTCCATTCTCTAAATGGAACCAGAATTGTCATTAACCAGAAAATTTGTGTTCCAGTTCATTAAATGGACGAATACGCCCAATCGTCACCCTCGTATGCGAAGTGTCCAAGTTCCCTGAAGTTCCCTACCACACTTTTGCAAAGTCGAACGCCAGTATTCAGTAGAGAATATCTTCTCCAGCTAAACCTAGATTCAATTAACACACTACACAATACCTGAAATCAGTCAGCGAAAGATAAAGGATGTACAACTTACCACCACACAACCAATCAGCGTCCATTTTTATTTTGAATTACTTTTGACCACTAAAATAATAATCCAAAATTGAGTTTTCTCTCAGCTTGTGCCGAGAGCTAAAACTATTCTACATCACGGGGAAACCAGTACGTGGACTGGTTTAAAAT
Organism: Ophioderma brevispina; assembly: GCA_023653785.1. NCBI lineage: Eukaryota > Metazoa > Echinodermata > Ophiuroidea > Amphilepidida > Ophiodermatidae > Ophioderma > Ophioderma brevispina. Next base: position 15,212 of record JAMKCH010019886.1, read on the forward strand.
CCTGTGTTAAAATCTTGAAAAATGACTACCACATAGAAATCTCACCAAAATAACTCCCGACCGCGTTTGTGACATACGAGTCCATGGGAAGCCCCTTACAGAGACGATATGTCTTTACACCTCGTCAACCTGTCCAGTCTCGCCAAAACGACGCGAACGACCAAGCATTCCACTATGTTTACAATTTAGTAAACACGCATTCACCACAGCTGGAAATTTAATAACAAAAGCTTGCGCGCGAAAAGTTTCAAACAGAAAATACCCGGCCGGAAATTATACACTGAAGGGCAGAGCCTACTTCCGCTCTCCTTCAACCTAACTAAAATTCAACAAAAGATGGCGCTATTACTGTTAAACAAGTGGAATGCTATGACCAATTCTTGACATTATTATTAAGAAAAAATGCACAAGTAAGATTTTTGCCTCTTATTTCCAAATTTTTTTAATTTTAGATTTCAGTACTGTAGTATTTTGAAGTAGGAATTACCTCTTCCCATTAACAAATGATACAATAAGCGGTTCAACTTACATCTTGTTGTTCTATCTTGTAGATTTCCATTGTGGAGTATGATCCTGGCACTCATGATTTGAAGACGTTATCAATGCACTATTTTGAACAGGAAGAATTAAAGGTATAATGCTCTATTTATACTACTCTGATGCTTAGACCATTGTATTAAAAACCTCTAGAATTGACTTATAGGCACCAAAAGTTGTACTGAAGCCTGGCATATCTATGTCTTTCACATTTTCTGGTGATATTAAGCTTAGGATGGCATCAAAACATGATTTTTTTCTATTTTCTCATAAACCAACTTATTTAGCGTGATTGCCTCACAAATGTGGCAAATTTTGCCAAAATGTTTGATTTCTGATTTAGCCTAGTAAGCTAAAACTAGCAAAACTATTAAAGTTTGACCTGTAGAAGCCACATGTATTAATGAAAAAAAATTGAGTGTATAATTATATTATACCTACTTCAAGTGGGTGCAAAGGGTATAATATTGTTGTGCCTTTTTGAGTTGTTATCCCTGGAGTCTGGTATGTAAAGCCAAGGTTTGAGTGCAAAACTTTTTGATAGCTGAAGTTTCATTTTTGTCACTCTTCTAAACAAATCTACAAATCTGAAACCAAGAAATAACACATGTTACAGGGCAGTTGAATATCTCCAAAACTCTTTCCATCATGGTATTACAATTGATATTGACCTCGTAACCCTTTAATTCCTCTCAGCTGTATACAGTGAACACACACATACCTGTGGTACAGGTAGATCCAGAGAATCGCTGTGCTGTCATGCATATATACGGCTCCAGACTGGTGGTGCTGCCATTCAAACGAGAAGTATCCGTGGATGATAGCGATATCATAGGGGGCAGGTGAGATTTGTTATACTGAGATCAATATAAATAGGCAATCATTTACAAGCCTATTTGGTGTTCCAACTGTACTTGTGTCATTGAAAGTGGCAGGATGAGGTCAAGGCAAATCCTCAGCAAAATCATGGCTTGGCTCATTGAAAATATACAATAACTCCTCAAAAAAATGGACTTTGCACTTTGTTCTGATGAGTGGAGGTTGACCTAGCTTGTGAGGCTGGCCTTCATGAAACAACATTGTAAACAAAAATGCATTATACTGTATCCAAATGTTTATTTTCTCTCAATTTTGCGTCTAAGTCATGACCATATGCAAGCCATTCACGCCTCAGCATAGCAACAAGTTGAACAACAACTAATTTTAAATTAACCAATCACGGGCGCGTGTTACGATCCAAGCAGGCGCGTACGTGAATGCGTACACCGCAGCACACCCGATAGCAACGGCAAAACCCCAGCGAAAAGGAGAAAATAAACTCCTGGACAGAGTATAGTCAACCGTCAAGTCCATTTTAAATAATTTCTCAGCAGTTGTATATTCTCAGTGAGCCATGCCAAGATTTTGTCAGGAAAATGATTTATATGTTGTGTCTAGTTATTTCATCTTCATCTTTCAAAGGTGCCACTTCATGTTTTTGTTGGTCCAAATTTCTGTATTTTATTTCAAACTTTTTTTGGGTTTTAGCCTAAATTCATGCATCTTCCTGTTTTTGTTCACCAGTTTTTGGTTCTACAAGTGCTCTATTGCTTTGTGTTATATTTTGTACATATTAATGAATATTAATTATCTCATATGCATATAATTCAATATAAATTTTCATTAATTCAGTACTCTACCACTTCAACACAATGTAACATCCTCTTCAAACTTTGTGGGGTGATACTCCATGTGTACTGGTACTGTATAGTTTTGTGCTACATTTTATGTGTATTAATGAGTGTTATGTTAATGTGTATTATAATTATCTAATTTGCATAATTTAGATAAACTTTTTCATCAATCTACTATAACGCTTCATTATAATGTTGCACCCTCTTTAAACTTGTTGGGGTGATAGCCCATTGTGGAATATAGTGCTGTATAGTTTTATGTTATTGTTTAATAGTAATAATTATTATAATTAGCTCATTTACATAAGACCCCCTGCGGGTTCGGGGTTAAGAATAGGCCCGCTGTCCCCCTTACATGTCGTAAAAGGCGACTATAAGGGGCCCCCTGCGGGTTCGGGGTTTAGAATAGGCCCGCTGTCCCCCTTACATGTCGTAAAAGGCGACTATAAGGGGCAACTCGTCTGTTATTTGAACAGACGGGTTGTATTTAAATTTAGGATTTTGTATTTTAAGGTTGTAATGTAAATAGTAGCATGTATTAGGATTTCTACGAATTGTTATGATGTAATTTAAAATCTATCAGTTTGGGCATAATGCCCAAGTGTATTATCAAGAGCCATTTATAAAATATACGTGTATGAGACCATCTATTTGGTCTGTAAAGTGGATCTCATGTTTGCATGTTCTGATGTGATTGTTGATTATCTGTATTTGAAGTTGAAGTTTTTGCTTGATACATGGATGAGTGATTAACTTTGTCATCAGTGTATGATGTGTATAATTATAAATTTATCAGTATATCTTTTGAACTTGTTTTTTATTGATGCATGTTTTCTATGTGTATCTTTGCAATTAGTTGGTTTATCTTGTTTTATACATGGATAGGTGATGATCTGGTTCATCAGTGTATGATGTGTATCCTTTGTAAATTGTAATTTGAATTGAAATGAAGTTTTAATATTGCGTCGTTTTTTTATAATTTAATGTTAAATGTTTTTATCTTAATGACACGATATGACACAATTGTGTTGAGTTGTCGTTAAATTTTAATACTCACTCACTCACTCACTCATTTACATAATTTGGAGTAATGTCACATGTTCTAACTTGAGGTGTGTCTTATATACTAAGCTGATCTAGTAAGGGGCCCATGTTAATTACACTCTGCATAATTCTCATTTTCACCAGTTCACTGAGTGATATCTCTGACCTCTTTGTAGAAGCTGATAAAACAATGACTGCATTTGGTTAGGATTAATCAAGAATGTAGTATCAAAGATATTATGTGAGAATTATTATCACACCTCTATGGAGTTATCTTTGTTAAAAAGTGTGCCTTGCCTCTTTAGCTCTAGATCAGCTCTGATGCCTAGCTACATGATCAACCTGACTGAGATGGACGAGAAGATAATGAATGTGATTGATTTCAAGTTCCTGCATGGATACTATGAACCTACACTGCTGATTTTGTATGAACCTCTAAGAACATGGCCAGGGTGAGTTCAATTAGTCCTAAGATTTTTAAGAGTTCCTCCCCATATTTTATTCAGACTCTGCAGGTACAAATCATGTGCTGGAAGCATTATTAACCCTTTCCCTGGACCCGTTCTAGGCACATTCATGGGCCTCACACACCAGAGGCTTTAGGGATAAAGATTGGCAATTACTGACCTCCCGTCGGCAAACGTGTGGACACATGAGCTGATATCGGGTTGCAGTTTCATTGATAAATGGCCTCGAGGCGAGACACTCTAGAAAATCTAGGGCAGTCTGCGGTCAGAATTGCTATGTCTCGCTAGTTTTGAGTAATGGTTCAACAATGAAACCGCTGAAGTGATTCTGGGCTAGAAGGAGCCCAAAGTCCGGGGAAAGTGTTAAGTATTATTCACAGGAATGTTTTTTTATAATATGGTGCCCTTGATTTGAATTTAAAGTTAAACCAAACATTGCCCAGTTGTCATTATTTGGACAGCCACCTATTTGAAACTGCCAATGTTGTATCACCTGAACAAATGTTCAGGGACAGAAACCTTTGACGAGCGCATACTTCCTGGTTGTGCAAGGAGTAGAGCTATCAGCGCATATGGCGCGTGGTTGGTGACCCAGCAACAGAAGATCGCTTCGGTGGACAATCAGATGCAAGTGCATTTTTTCCACAGTAAATACGCAGAGAACCAGGAAGTATGTGCTCGTCAAAGGGTTTCTGTCCCCGAGTATAATCAGTTAGTCATTCTGTCTGCCTGCCTGCTTGTCTGTCTGTATGGATGTTCTGTCTGCCTGCCTGACTGTCTACTTGACTAAACTGGATGTCAAAGCTATGTGGAAATTTTCAAAGGTCAAAGTTCAATTGAGGTCAAGTTGTGAGATGGGTTAAATGTTGAAGTTGTGTGATAGTTTTTGGATCTACAAGCCAGGGAACACTATTGATCCGTAGAGAAAGGAAATATTTGAATTACTAATGCATTGCCCCCGTGTGTGACCTTTGACCTATGTAACTTTTGATCTTGGATTTGTTCATTGCTCAGGTCAGCAGTCCTTTTGACCAAAGTTGGTGGTCATAGGGCGTTTCTATGCAAATTGACCTCTAGATGACATTTTGGGCCACTCCGAAACCCTGCTTACAAAGGTCAGACTGTCCTTCACTACCTTCATGCCAAATATCAGCCCATATGTGAAAGCATAACAAAACGCTTAGCCAGACAGACTCGCAGACAGATCTCATTTTTAGTATAGGGCATTATTATGGAAATGGACCTCAAATTGACCTCTAGATGACCTTTTGGGTCACTTTGAAACCCAGATAAGGAACGTTAGACTGTCCTCCCCTACCTCCATGCCAAATATCAGCCCCCATATGTCAAAGCATAATGAAATGCCAGACCAGACAGTCTAGACACAGATCTCATTTTTTTAGCGGTATAGATTTTTTAATATAAAAAAATTGCCATGAACTTTGTAATGGTAGGGTTTATTAGAACTTAATAGTATACAAATATATACTGACATGAGAGGCTCTGGTTAAAACAATGGTCCCGAGGTGACTACATTAGTGCTATATTGCTGAGGGGCGCAGCCCTGAATAGCCAGAGACTTGAATAGAGTCAGTATATATTGGTTTATATACGTCATTAAAGGCCATTGGCCCGATCGCTAATAGCCTCGTCCCCAGGGACCCCAGATTTTACCGGAAGTAGTCAAAATTTTGGTACCAGAAGAAAGCTACTATTTTTCTCATTTACCCTGTGAAATCTTAGGGCTAAAGGATGTTTAATTTGGATGTTGTGAGCGAAAATGTGCCCTCATTTTGGTCGACCAATATATTAATTTTACCCAGTACTCTATGGGGATTGCAAAATCACGTTTTTAGCTCTCACATCAAAACGGGTTGAAATATCGGCGCGAAACTTTACAGATGGGGTTTTGGGGTGAAGGACATTCTATCAAGATGAAAAAACTTACAGACTTAAATCGGGCCCTCCCCCTTTCCGGTTAACAATGAAAAAAAATTATAATTTTTGTATTTTCACTCAATAAATTTCACGTCAAACAATGCATCGCTGTGAATGAATGTGGTAATAAGCATGCAATCCACTACCGCCAAATGCAGACGCGCTACGTGATCGCAGTAAGTTACGCGAATTAAGCCCGTAAATAGTACCTCTGAGCTGTAAATAGTACTTTTGAAAAATGAACTATTTACGGGTGGGCGTTGCTTAGAGGTACTATTTACGGATGGCTCCGATTTCTCGCCGCATAGTTGAACTATTTTTGTCTCGCCTGAACTTTGTTCGGCAGAGACTTAGTAATCACTTGTCTGTCTGTCTGTCTGTCTGTCTGTCCAAAAAAAAAAAAAAAAAAAATTCTCATTTACCCTGTGAAATCTTAGGGCTAAAGGATGTTTAATTTGGATGTTGTGAGCGAAAATGTGCCCCATTTTGGTCGACCAATATATTAATTTTACCCAGTACTCTATGGGGATTGAAAAATCACGTTTTTAGCTCTCACATCAAAACTGGTTGAAATATCGGCGCGAAACTTTGGGTTTTGGGGTGAAGGACATTCTATCAAGATGAAAAAACTTACAGACTTAAATCGGGCCCTCCCCCTTTAATAAATTTCCGGTTAACAATGAAAAAAAATTATAATTTTTGTATTTTCACTCAATAAATTTCACGTCAAACAATGCATCGCTGTGAATGAATGTGGTAGTAAGCATGCAATCCACTACCGCCAAATGCAGACGCGCTACGCGATCGCAGTAAGTTACGCGAATTAAGCCCGTAAATAGTACCTCTGAGCTGTAAATAGTACTTTTGAAAAATGAATTATTTACGGGTGGGCGTTGCTTAGAGGTACTATTTACGGATGGCGCCGATTTCTCGCCGCATAGTTGAACTATTTTTAATCATTTGATATAACTTTCAACGGCAATAAACAATTTTAAATTTTATTATGAAGTATATAATAATAAAATAGTTACAGCTCTTTATTCTGTGAATGGTTTCCAAATTACCTGGAAGCTGTGGACGTACTTTCTCACAGGAGGGTTTGCATTGATTTAATTCTTCTTGATGTATTGAAAATGCTAACAATCTGTATAAATGTTATTTTTTTTTGCAAGATCTCATATTACTAGAGTGGATTCCCACCCCAGATGAAGTCCAGGCAAAGTTTTGGGGTTGTCGATTGCTCGGGACAGGTGTGAAAAAAACAGCATGCATTAAGCAGTGGCCCAAACAATCTTCACAATCACCTCAACTAATATATTGATTAGCCTACTAGTTGCTGAGATCAATATTGTGCAAGCATGCATCATTACAACATCTTTTGATTTATTATGCCATTGTAATTCTGTACAGACGTATAGCAGTAAGACACGACACCTGTGCTATTGTAGCTTTATCACTCAACATGGCACAGAAGGTACACCCGATCATCTGGTCACAAAGCAACCTACCCTATGACTGTATACAAGTTATGCCTGTGCCAAAGCCTATCGGTAAGTACTTGTAGAATGTGAGTCTGTTCCTGTTTTAATGACCTCATTTGCATATTTTTCAAGGAAATTCATTAAATCATTCCATAGACTAAACCAATTAGTCTATGAACTTGTAATACGGCACAGTAATAGAACATGAGGTCATGTGCTGTTTACATTTTGGACAGGTTATGAATATTATGAGCTGCATTTGCATATTTTCAATAAAATGTGATGTTGTGGGCGGGGGCGCATCTTAATTACGCAGTGTAAATCATTACACGGAGCTGATTTCCTTTACACCAATGTTGACTGAAATATATGCATTTCCCTTTTGAGAAGTGGAATGCCCCAAAATACCTATTTTAGCACCCCTAAAAAA
>JAMKCH010019887.1:0-22382 GCA_023653785.1 Ophioderma brevispina
ATGTCATCCAGGGTCGTTATCGGATTACTTGGCTGTGCTTTGATTATGGCTAAGCGTTTTGGTATGGTGGTAAATTTGCCGTACGATTTTGTGGTCACTGTTTTCGGGGGTCAGTTTTGGGGTCCAAGGTCTTCAGGGGTCGTTTTCGGGTAGCTTGGCGGGCTTTTACGTATGAATATGATTTTTGGTGTGGGTGGTAGAGTTTCGCCGTACCACCTTTGTGGTCACGTTTTCGAGGGGTTATTTTGGGGTCAAAAGTCATGTAAGGGTCATTATTGTGTAAACATTGGCTGTGCTTTCATACCCATGCTTTGACGTATTGGATATGAAGTGCCCGGGACGCTAATTAGGTCAAAAACAGTGCCAGTATACTCATCTATAGCGGGTATGCTCAGCTAGTGGGAATTAGGGGTGCATTCAAGTCAAAGTTCAATGGGGTAAACATGGTGTTGGTGTCTGGACATGAAACTTGAGGGTGGGGTTGATTTTGATGCCACAATCTTACAACAAGGTCATCAGGGTCATTCAATGTCCACAGGAGGTCAAATGGGTAACTTTAGTATCCGGGAACTTGGTGGGTGGGCATTGTTGATGAACGAAATTTTATTTTTTATATTTTACAAGCGTCAGGGGTCGGGATCAAGTCAAATGAACCGCAAAACCCGAGGGGTCATTCAATCCAGTTGACCGCAAACACAAGGTGATAGCCAAACCAAGGACCGCCTAGTAAAAATATATTTAAGAAACAAGCACCGGCCAGAACTCTTGTGGTATGCACAGAAATGCCCTCTATGGCCCATATATGCCCTTTGACCTCCATGAACCCTACGTGCCTTTGACCCAACATAACAAACATTCTTCCCTTCCAGTTGTATGGCCACGCAATCTTCCAAGATAACCACTGGCCAAGACCCTGGATGGGCTATATTCCAATTGACTGTATGACCTACAATACCTGACCCACAACTATGCAATTTCCCAACTAACCATCCATTGAGGTTACTGCATCCATTGATGCACCTCGTTAGTTTTAATTTAAACCATTTTCCCTTGAAACCACTCTGTTCAATTTAATTGTGTTTATATCGTATTATTGATACAGGTTATCCGTTAAAGGTCTTCCACAGTGGCAAATTGCGGATTTTATATGATTTTGAAAACGAACCCAACGGATTATGAAAGAGATAATAAAGAAGTGGGTGTGTAGAGGGCAGTTATCATTTTAGGCCTCATTAATTGTCACGTTTTATTGAACCAATATCAAAACATGGTAGCGGGTAGCGTATTTTAATAGATTTTCGTTGCATTTAGATATTCAAAAATTACCACATCTGTTCAACAATGGGACACACATATACGCAGTAGAAAAGGGAACTTTCAAAAATGGAATGTTCCTTTTAGAACAATTACTTCAGAGTGGAAGCTGACTCATTCAAACCCCATTTCCAAAGATGGAACTTTTCTTGTTTGAACAGTATTCAAAAAGTGAATCTTGACTTCTTTATTCCGAATTAGGGATGGTACTATTCCTTTTTGGTTAATATTTATATTTAGGAAGGGGAACTGATCCTGGACTGAAACCATTACTTAGCACCCGCCTAGAAGGGAACTCTTCTTTCTCGCTTACACATTAAAGCCTGGTTGAACTTGACTGCGATTTTTCAGCCGCGTGGAAAATCGCAGCGATTTTTTGTCTCGCGAAGGTCAGCGATTTATCGTGCAAGTCTGAGAGACCGCCGCGATTCCAGTTTTTCGCACGCGGGACAGCGAGATGAGTTCAGCGGGAATCGCTGAAGTTAAAAGTGAGTTAACTTTGCGAATTCTCTTGAAGATTTTTTACGTTCATCCAATCGGAATTCTTCATTTGGCCCACTTGAGGCAATTACCATGGTCAAACCATCCCCCAAATCGAATTGGGTAAAAAGGACTAGGCATCATGGCGAATTTGAGTGACGATCAATAGAGCGGAGCTAGTAGAGGAGGTGGAAAAATACCTCCGCCCCAATGACTACAAGGATATCATTAAGAAAAAGGATTCGTGGAGCGCTATCCGCCACCTTTACTAAGTTTGAGGGCTGTAATGGAGGCAAGAAGCTTATTATTATAGTTCAATTTTTAGACCTATGTCAGACGTTGTTACAAGTTCGTTTGTACCCATCTCTGGCTGGATCACATTTGACAACCACATTGTTTGGACCCGAAATAAGAAGCATGCCTATGTCGTACCAGACTTAAGACATTTCTTATTTCAGCTTAAGTTACGAAGAGCGAAATATGAGAATGGCCGGCGAAGCCCAAAAAGCAACAAAATGATTAAGCAGAAACATATTAATCCACCGTCAAAGCATAGGATCTAGCACGAGGAGGAAACTATCTGGATAGCAAAAATGAAATTCTATGCGACTTTTATCCCAACAGCCCCCAACATGTGATATTGTCGCCTGCAAACTGCAGGCCAACCTATTCTTGAAATAATAAAAACTGCTAAAAATAACTTTATCCAAATCACTTGTTACGTTTACGCTATATTCTTGTATACCCCTTGGTACGAAATGCGAGTTGGAAATAATTGGGTGAATATAAGCACAGCTTATACATTGGGCAACAGAGACCAGTCTTGCACAATAATGGCAATCCATGAGGTTCGCGGGCACATTTTTTCCCGCTTACGCACAGCGGAGAAATCGCAAAGGGTCATTCCATGCCATTTCAACAGGCCGTGTTGCTATGGGTCACAGATTTTGCTCAATACTTGGGGAGGTTCACCTAATGGTAGTTTAGAAGAGGTCAAAATTAAAAATCTAAATTCACTTGCATTGGGAGTTACAGAAGTTTCAAAGGTTGTTGGTCTTTGTAGAAAATGCCAATTTAAAGTGAACAAGAAGTGAAGTGCATCTTGAGGCTCCATATTTTAAAAAATACACAGATTTAGACCTCATGTTTTCTGTGTGATTTTACCTTTTGATATAGAAGGGTTTATGGGAAAATAAACATACATTTATCCGGATTTAAATATTACGGGGGGTCAACAAATGGGCCCCTCAAGTTGTGTTGCAACCATTTTGCGATTTTCAAAGGCGTGCTGTCATAAATTTCCACGAATTCATGAAAGGCTGTGTAAAGGCAGTGTTTGATCTAAATGATACTATTATCAATGTAACAATCCAAATCTCAAAAACCCCCTTGATTGGACAGACCCCCCAATATGAGTCCAGCCGGAAACTGGCCTAAAAATGGGACTCCAACCAAGGGGCAAAATTTCAGTGTGGGCGAGGTGATACAAATTTTCTAATCTTTTGCCATATGAAGAGGATGACCTTAAAGATTCTTAAGAAGAAAAAAAAATTCATGTGTATTTGATTGGTTTATGGAAATTCATTACACTCAAAATGCGCAAGATATTTACGACTTGCTTAAAGATTGGCATTTCAGTTTTCTATGATTGACCATCTTCGCACACATCCCATGGACTAAATTGTGCTGAATTTTGATGTTGTTCCAAGTATGACTGCTTTTGTGACTAATATCTGGATTGGAACAAAATTGAGGCATCTTTCCGATTTTTAAGGGGGGGGGGTCAAAAATGGCTCCAGTTTTGTTAGGATCAGTGTGTCATTCCATGCCAATTCAACAAGCAAAAAGGCCAGATGCCATTGATTTCTTACAAATCATTGTTGGTACTCTGTAATCACCGGGGGGGGGGGCACTCAATGTTTTCAGGTAGGCATGTGCGACCCCGGTTTCTGAACTGAATTTGGTCCGAAAGTAGGGCTTGGAAACTTACATTTTGAGAAATTTGCAGGACAGGGAGCTAAAAATTGGCCAATTTTTTTTATTTTAGCTTCTGGGCCAAAAATTTCCAAAAAAGGACCTTAAGACCTGAATTATGCTTTAAAGGGAGGTCTTGTGATGGCTAGAGAAGATGCAAATTGGGTTCTTAGGGCACAAATCAGAACAGGATCATCGCAACATGAAGAGGTCACAAACCAAAAAATTAAATTTCATTTTGTTGCAAAGTTGGCGGTTTTTGCATTTGTAATGTGCAACATAGGGATACAAAAAGCCTAAATTCTTTTAAATCAAATGTTTTTTTTTCCAATGCGAATGATTGTATTAATTTTAGGAGGCTGCATATTAAAAATAGAGGTTACCTACATTTGGAAAAAAACGTTGCACTTTACTGTATGTTTGTTTGTTGGTTTTTTTTGGGGGGGGGGGCCTAAATTACATGGAGAGAAGCAGGTGTGCTAAAAGCATATTTTACCCTACTATTTGGAAACAAAAATGTCAGTCATCATCCCCCACTCAATTCTAATGGAAACCCTAAGCACGTTGAAAAAAGAAACGGGCAAAGTGGCGCTTACTTGTCATGCAGATTTAAAGGCACAATTTGGGTCTTAAACTTTGACAAACTCAGAAGTCCGAAGAGAAAGGGAATGGTAATTTTTGGTGGCAAATTCTAAATTGCAAAGACCAGGTATGTACATAATTATTTTGTAAGGAAATCAATAATAGCATACACTAGTATACCCACATGGGCACAGACTGACCCTGTCAACTAAACTGTAAGAAATTGGCAGGGCAAATTTTGAACAACACACCCCCCTTGTAAGATATTCAATTTTATTTTTTTTTTTTTGCTTTTTGCTTTGCAATTCACAAAGACGTCCAACTAGAGGAAGAGAAGGCACAGTTGGAAAAAACATGCAAAAAATAAGCTTCATGGTGTGCATTGGAGATGGCTGAAGATGATTTAATCGAGAAGAGGGACAATTAAAATAGTATTGATAATATAGGCCATGCTTGTAATTTTTATGCACATGTTTATTGCAAATTAATTTCCAGGTAAACATCAACTTACACATGATTTTTTTTTCTTCTTCAGAAAAATAAGTCTCCTCGTTCCTATGCAAAAGATTAGAAAATTGTATCACATCGCCCCCACTGAAATTTTGCCCCTTGATGGAGGCCCATTTTTAGGCCAGTGCCGGATGGACCACATATTGGGGGGTCTTGTCCCATCAGGGGGGGTTGTTTGAATTGAAATTTTTTTACATTGATAATAGTATATGTAGTCAAACACTGCCTTCACACAGCATCATGAAATTGGATGGGGAAAATTTATGACAGCGCACATGCTTTGAAAATCGCAAAAAATGGTTGCAAAACAACTGAGGGCCATTTTGACCCCCCGGAATATTAAATCCGGATAAAAATGGTATGATTTATTTTCCCATAAACACGTTCTATATCAAAAGGTAAATGCACACAGCAACAATGAAGTTAAATCCATGTATTTTTTAAAAAATATGGAGCCTCAAAAGATGGCATTCACATTATTGTTCACTTTTATTGGCCATTTCTGACAAAGACCAACAAACATTGAACTCTGTACTCTGCAATGCAAGTGAAATGTGAATTTTAATTGAGACCTCTTATAAAACTGACCAGAGGTGAACCCTCATCCCCCACGTTTGAGCAACATCTGTGACCCATGGCAACACGGCCTGTTGAAATGGGGCATGGATGACCAAAAGATGGCGTTTGAAATGCTGCGATTCGGGGGGTGGGTGAAAATCGCGGCGATTTTCGAAGCTGAAAAATCGCGTGAAGTTAACCGGGCTTTAAGAATGGACTATTCCATTGGTATATTTACTTCGAGGTAGAATGCCTCCTTCACACACATTTTCAGATAATAGAACGGTTTCTGGTTGAACATTACTCAGTATGATAAAAGGGAACTAGTCTTTCTTACAATCTTTAGAATGGAATGGTTCTTCTAGTACATTTTCTTCAGAGGTAGAAACACTTCATTCTCACAATTGTCAGGAATGGAACTGTTCCTGGATACCCAGTTACTTTAGTCTGATAAGGAGGGAACTCTTATTTCTTTATTATACCAAAGTCGGTTATCAGGGTTGAAATCATTCCCTCATTTAATCAGTAACATCAGTAGATACGGTGACCGAAGGTTGTCCTGACTACTCGGAGTATTACGGTTAACCTTAGCGGAACGATTTGCTGTATTCTCATTATTCAGTAGAATGGAAAACTGTTCCATTTCTTAATTATACACGGAGTAATTCCTTTTGTAATTATAGGTGTTACGGACAATTGACAATTTTATAACTAACTTTTAAGTCAGAATTGTTCCTTTCCTTCAAATATCTAACCCCAACACTGCAGGCGTCTATTGTGAGGACGTACTACAGATAAACATATACCACAACTTTCATCTATGCACTTCCATAGACACAACAACTACCACAAAATTTGATTGTGGTATATTGTGGTGTAGCTAGTAGTTAGATAAATCCAACTATACCAAATTGGGAGTAACTCATTCATATACTACAATTACCACAGTAATAAACAAAAAGCTGCACCATAGGCCACAATGTACAGGGCTCCAAGAGAATTTGCGGGCCCAGGGGAACATTGGTGTAAGCTTCAGGGCGCGGACGGGTGCGGGAGTGTTGTTCTGCGCTTCGCACGGCGCGCCCGCTCGCCGCTCGACGTGTAGTCCTAACGTTCCACCCGATACCCCCCGCGTCCTTCGCCCGGTGGTTTCTGGCGCTTCGCCATTATCCGATGGGTTTCAAATGCATAGTTTCCTTCCCTAGTCTCCACGTGTTCACCATTTCCCGCTCGCTCCCTGACTAATGCGCATTCTACTCTGGAAAATGGCACCTCCTCCAGCTTGCTCCGCTTAGCCTAACGGTTGTCTCCACGCGCGTACCGCGAGCCGGCACTTCGTGCCTGACCCCGTGTCTCTTTTGGGATCCAGCCCTACCAACCCGCAGTTCCTCCACGCGCATCAGACCCGTCTCCTATCCAGCCGCCTAGCCCTGTGCACAGCTGGTCCGTACAGCGTCTATCCTTGTGATCCTGCATTGCCTTCTATTCGTGGCCGCTTTGTGCAGCCCGATCCCGAACTCCGAACCCACTCTTCGGTGCCCTCTTCGCCCTCCAGTCCTTAATCGTTCCGTTGTTTTTTCTCTAAGTGCAGCCGTCCAGCCGGCGCGGGTGTTTCCGGTTGGATGCGCACGCCGTCCCATTGCGTTTACCTTCTTCCTTGTTTCTTTGGTACGTGAATAGTACCACACTTTCTATGTCAAATGAAAGATCAACATACCACAAACGACCACAAAATATTGCAGGTCTGTAACTATCAGATACCACAATATCCACATATTATTATATCAGGCTTCCGAGTGGTGCAAAGAAATACCTTTTGTAGTGGACAGTTTACGGTAAAAGTCCCCGGATGTAATTCAATATTATTGTGATATGGATCGCATCCGGGCCTGTTTGACTGGACTGGTCGACTTGTGGACTAAACACTGTCAACGCAAGGTTGGACTCGAGTAGCCTGATATTTAAATAATAATAATACTATTGAATGGGTTTTTTTCGTATGATACAAGAATATTGCACTCGCTAGAAGAATATTGTACTCGTCTTCGACTCGTACAATATTTAATCTAGACTCGGGCAATATAGTCTTGTATCATCCTCAAGCCCTTCAATATTATATAAATATTACCTGTGTGCTTTTTTGTGGTGTAGAGCCTTGTTTAGGGTTTTGGAACTGTTCATTATTACTATCGAATAGAACGGTTTCCTTTTTATGTCAATACCTGAAATGGAACTGTTCATTCTGCTAAATATCCAAAATAGAACTGTTTCCTTTTTTATTCAAATACCTTGAATTGAACAGTTCCTATTTACTAAATGTCAAATAGAACGGTTCGTTTTTTTATATCAAATACCTTGAATGGAACTGTTCATTATTTACTACAAATTGAAACTCAGAACTGTTCACTTTGCAGCAATCTATGGGCTAGAAACTTTCTAACCACGAAACACACACCCACTAAACCAGCGGAAGCTGGTTGAAAATATTCCTACGTATACAGCTTCTAGATGGAGATGGTTGCGTCTTCTACAATACAAAGAATGTAATCCCAAACCCTTTACAAACCGAATTGTTCCAATTTATCTTGTCCAAGGAATGGAGCAATAGTCTCCGGTAAAATGAGAAGTTTTTACCACATTGGTGATGGATTACTACAATTTGGTTGGGGATAACCTAAGGGTGTGGTTCGCGGTATAGAAATACCGGTAAACCTTCAAATGTCAGAACACTTCCGTTTTACGTGAGTTGAACGGTAGTTCCAGTAGATGATAATAACTCTGCTGATCGTCAGAATACTGCATGCAACTCAGGTGGATTAGTAATTTGTGTTTCCAGTATAAGGAATATCAGGATGATAGCACTAATACCATGCAGCATTGAACGTCCGAAAATTTGTTACTAGACTGAGTATAGTAAAAATCATTTCTTGTACCATGTGTCTAACTGTTCTTCCGCATAGACAAAATTAGAAGTGACCGTACTGTTCCTTTTTGCATGTCAAATACTTAACCATATTTAGATTTATTCCCTAAAAAAATGATAAAGAGTAGAACTGTTCGTCAAATTGAAAGTCGGGTCGTCATAGAACTGTTCTCTTCACTATAAACCAACTTCGGAGGGAAAGTTTAACGTAAGCTTGTCGCAGATAACAGCTTCTTCTATATATATTGATTACGTTAATGTTGTGGTCAAATATGACACAACAGACTAATATTCGCGATATAAGCGAATTGTTCATCAAGTTAGACTTTCTAGCAGTGATTTCAGAAATATTTTGAAATATGCAGGCATAGCTTTCAAAGTGAGGATAGTCTTAGAATTCCCATCAGTTACCTTTTCCACTGAAGACCTTGACAGAAAAGGAAGAAAACGCAGTGTTCCAAGATACGAATCCCCCACTCAATACGTGGTGTAGTAAGTGTCCGACGGACAGTTATGACTTAAATTTCCATTCTGTTCCTTAATTAGGTTGCTCTTTGGGGGTCTTATAATTGTCGGGGTATGTTAGGATACCTGTACTTGTTACACTACATGCAAATCTGATTTTGCATGAGTTTTTTTCGATTTTCTGAGTTGGAAATACTGATAGTGCTTTAACCAGTCGGACGACACTCTTGCTTCTGGGCTTCGCACTTGCCAAGGTAGTGTTCGGTGTTATGACTTGACTTCTAAGTCGCAACAGTTCTAATTCCGATTCTTAACGGTAACACAATTCGAACAGTTCTCCTCTTAAATATCAGCAGTGATGCCAAACTACGGAGCCCCTTTTTTTGATTCTTATAATAAATTTAAATGTTTGAGTACAAAAGTTAGCTAGGTTCTCAGATAAAAATAACTCGAATCAGCCCCCCAATTGGTGCCGAGGGAGACAAAACTTTCGAGCAAACAGGCGAGTTTCAGACAATCACGTTCAAATTCTCAAGAAGCAAATAATTTTATTTTATGGTTTACAACAATTTTTAACAGATCATTAGATTTTCCTTAAACTACATATATACATCACTGCATTTCAATCATCTCCATTGCCTCAATCCACTGACAACTGTCAGAATTTAAATTAATACGGGTTAAAATTTCTCAAAAATGTGAAAATTAAGTATATAATCATTTCTTCCAAAATCCTTAAGTCTTACTAAATCATTTGTCCATAAGGAATAAAATTGAAATTGGCCTAAATTGGCGGTGGTCCCGTAGGACTACATTTTACCCGTTTTCGTACATTTTTCTGACGTGTTAAAATTCTTCATTTTGTACGTTAATGACACAGAGAAGTCCGCCTAGCCCAGCCAATTTAACGATACATATATTTTAGTATATGACTAAAGAAAATTGAAAATAATTTGCAACAAAAGTTATCGTCTGCTTACCTAGAATAAGAAAATAAGTTTGTCTTCTGCCTCCCTCAAATCTGAAGATCAATGGTAAAGAACACTCGCAAATATGTTGAAAATTCGTGCTGCCAATGTTCTAAATAACAATATTATGTATTCTAAGCTGTGATTGGCTGTTATGAAAGACAATGCCATACAATTGGACATTACTTCCGGTAGTTTGTTTTCATCAAAGAATAACAAGACACTGATTGCTTAAGTTGGTAATTGTACGTGAATATGCTGAACATGTACAGCTCTAAGCGCATGGCCGCCGGCTGAGCGAGCATCTGGAGTTTCGGCTGGCATAATTCGAAATTACATCAAAATTAGAACACTTTTGATTTTGTTCTGGCATACTATTCTTTTGATAAATGGTCTGAAAAAATGAGTTGCATTTTTTACATGGCACCAAAGCACTGATAAGTTTTAGAACAGATCATGAACACCCTTTACAAAAGCGTAATTTGTAATTACCATGTTTCAGTAAAATTAAAGTTCACGAAATATTGACGTAAACATTGAAGCAGATCTGCATATGTTCATTTCACTTTAAAGCATTGAGCACAGTGGCTAAAGAAGGATCAATATGATTATCTGACCCTTTAAACAATGCCGAAATTTTGGTGAGTACACCTTTTTATCGTACATCTACGTTGTGACAGTAAAATAAGGTTAATTCCTAAAAATGGAATACACTTTACTCATCGCCAAGCACAACAAGGTTTTGTACTACCTACAATATATGTGATAAATGTCCTTCTCACTGTGATGACATTCAATGGTCAGTTACCACTTTCGTTTTCAAACTTAAATTCATCTTTAGTCCTTGCATTTATACATATTATTTAGTCTGCATTATAAGTACATGACAACTTTGATTTTTTGCATATGTAATTATGTATTTCCAAACAGTTCATGAATAACCTTGTAAAATACTTGACAGCACTGTAATTCCTCACCCCGTAAACACGGGAATACCGGTGAGCAATCACACCGGAAAATTGACAATTGGTTAAACCGTAAACATGTTTGCTTCGGCCACACTTTCACTCAATTTTGCATAACAAACCAATGGTCATAGATCATTATCATTAAAGTGAACTACAGTGTCAACATTATTTTTACGATATACGACATTAAGTATTTCACGACTCTTTGAGGTTTACCACACTGCAAAGATCATTAAAAATAAGTACACACAATATACACGTGCAGTGTGTGTGTGTAGTGTGTTTGGTATTCGACTGGACCTGTAGTGGGCAAAGGCATACGTACATGCACAGCGTGGAGAACACGAACAGGCTGTATATGCAACACACACATAAAATATACGTCTTTGGGAAATTTTGTGCAACCTGCATAGGCAACTATAACATAACATGGTGATAGTCTAAACATATCAGTAAACTAACTGTACTTGATATATTCATTTTTGAAATGGACTACCAATAGTCGGATTAAGTTTACTGATCACATGTCTGGATAATTTCACAAAACCGGTTGAGGGTTTATCACTGCATCTGATAATAAATTATTACAACCTAATGTATGTACATGTGTATCTTGTTTTTTGGAAAAACTTGACTGTAATGGTTTGATTTTTAGGTTCCCAACTACGTACTGAATACAAAGCGATTTAATGGTACGATGGCTTGAACAATGATTTACTTATTAATGCCATCCCATAAATCATTAATTGTGTCAGAACAAAAATAAACATTGAATTTGCTCACAGTTTCATAGTGAAACCAAGTAATTAAAGATTTGAAAATTGATAATATTTGGTGTTTTAAAAAAAAGCCAAATTCTACATTGTCAACCCAAATCCTCTTGCCAAATCAAAAAATGTCCCCCCTGTAAATTTACCTCTAGAATTTATTAGTCCACCATATTTCTATAGCTGGATTGTTTTTTTCCATAGGTTAAGAGGCCGAGAAGGGAGGAACTATCCATGGAAGGAAGGAGGTGAAGAGTTCCATTCCTCCTCCATAGAACATTCTTGTCCACCAGCCAACGATCCATTAAAATTATAACATATATCATTAATTTATGACACTAACAATCATGTTATAGGTGGATTGGCATAAAAAAACCAGGGAACATCACAATTCATTACACTTGTTATTTAAATTTCTGACTCACCTTTATTAAAATAGGGAACTAAACATTGAGTATTTAGTGCTTAGCACATTTCTAAGCCCTTAGGTCCGTATGCACAAAAGGGTTAGACCGGGTGCTAAGTGTATTTTGTCCCCTCCAGAAAGACTTTTGCTTTACAACTAACACAAGGTAAGTTTTGTATTTATTTTGAAATTTGCATTTAAATCTTTTCAATTTGCTCAGTTACTTACGAAGAAAGTGCAAATAACTATCAATTTAAAGCAAAACTAATTTTGACTAGACCAGGTCCCCTAACTTTAAACCTGTCTAACTTTTGTGTGCATACGCGACCTTAGACCTCTCAAATCTGATTTCCACTAGGAATTGTTATTCCAAGGTCAACCTGGACATCAAAATCTTTGGTGTCCCTGTTACCATGGACACCTCAAAGCTGAATTTTCTCAAGTACGTACCTAATAAATTAAAGAAAGCCAATATAATGATTAGAATACCATACTATCTGAGCAATATCAATGAAGAGATACTAAATGACGCTCCAGTGAAATAGAAAAAAAAATCAAGCTTAAAATTATTTTACAAGTATATCATGATATTAACCCGAATACGTCACAGTCCCCCCCGACACCCCCACGCCCCCGGTCAATCGCACGCACTACGAAATTCTCTAGACGTCCCACTGGCAACCCATAGAAACCTTGCCTTAGACTGCCGTGGCAGCACTATTTTTGAAAAATATTGTTATTAATATTTGTTTTAAACACCCTCTGGATTTCAGGTTTATGCAGGTTCGGATGCCTAAGAGACATAATGCTACTTGCCAGGCAAGAAGCAAGATGTGAAAGTTAGGCATTTATGTCGCTATGCATCTGCACCGTGCATAACCTGAAATCTAAAGCTCGTAATGCCAGTATGTGGAAAAGCCGAATGGTGTAGTCCTGTCCATTTAAGCTATACTGTACAATGTATGCATAGGAAACCTATTAACTTGGCTATTGCTTTTGTTGGTTTCAGATTCAAAAATATTCTAAGGAAAAGTTCTTCGTTGTTGAAGCGCTCAGTAGCAAATCTTAACAGAACAGTCTGCAACTTGTGGGTTGGAGGAACCCAACATGTGCCAACATCAGCATCAGTATAATGAGGCTGAGTAGCAATGAGTACCTTCAGAGGTTGGTGGGTAAGGATGCCATAGCTGAAGGAGATCCTCTGGAATCAGTATGCTCTCAGTCTCCTTCAGCATTCCTAAACATCTCTGAGTGACCAGGGTTACTGAAAGGCTCCCACATCCCTTGCAAGACTTTAGGTCCAGCTGGGAACACTGTAATGTGTTCTTATTTTAGATTACCAAGGGTTACCTGCATGCCATACAAACCCTTACGACCTGTATTTCTGGTTTTTGTGGGTGGTGCAGATGCATAAGAGATAGAATGCCTACTTTCCATGCACAAGCAGGATGTGGAAGGGTCGGCATTATGTCTCTTATGCATCTTGCACCTGCATAAACCTGAAATCTAAAGGTTGTTACTCATACACTCTTACCAGTCACAGACATACATGCAAATACACAACACACATTCACTAACTCATACATTCTCTCACTCACTCAATCAATTACTGTAACTGTAGTGTGTGTATGTTCATCTGCGGCAGTATGTAACCAGGCCCTCTGACAGTGACTCAGCAATTGGTGACACCTCAGGGTACCGCATGACGATTGCGTCAACTTATTTGCATAATTTGCTATCTGCTGCTGTAGCATAGCTCATTATGCATCGCCTATTTCCATTATGCGAAGGCATAGCTGGTTTGCCTTGGTACCCACTGCATATGGGCCGTTTTATGTCCCTTAGCTGTCGTAGCTCGGCGAAGCACTAGTAATATTCTCCAACCGCGGAAGCTCAACGGTGTGTGACACATAACGTGAAAATCTTATTAGCGGGAATCGCGACAGCCACAGTCAATTCTCATTGATTGTTGTTCCCTGATGTAACTAACAACCTTTAGCTTTCAGGTTATCACAGTGGCATAAGCATAAGAGACATGATAATAAGCTTCCATGCAAAAGCATGCATCCTGATACCTTCTTGAACAGATGTGGAAAGTTGGGTATTATATCTCAACTGCATCTCAACACCCGCATAAACCTGAAAATCTAAAGGTCGGTTGTGTTTGCTGTGTGTGTGCATGTGGCCATGCCAAAGCATTCCATAGAGGACATAGTAATCTCATTGATGTTATGATATGAGTGCATTATGCAGGTCATGAATATTTACCTTGGAAATAAATTCCTAGGTAATGTGTGCTACATGTTATGCTGAAGATGTAACCGCAAAATACCACATGTTAATACAGAGGTTTGGTATTTCCTGAGATTTTGAGTGTTATGGGTTTGCCAGGATTCAGGATGCATAGAGTAGAAGCAAGGTACCTGTAGGTCCCTGTGTATATCCCTGGGTTTACCTACTTGATCAAATATCACAAGTAGACAAGAATCAGTGTGTTGACTTCATCATGGCCACTGTCTCTGATGAATTTCAACGCTAACAAAATGTTGCATTCCAAAGTACCAGACTCAGTTCAAATTGATTGGAATTGTGAGTTCCCCAACCTTATTTTGTTTTTTCACACACAGCAACTAATAATCTTTCAGTCATGCAATCTGTGTACACTGGTGCGTGTTTTCCTTGGCAGGGTAGGAGAACTTTTCAAGAAATGGCTCAATCAGAAGATAAAGTATCACAAATACCTTGCACTCAAGAATCTGGTCTACCCTGCTGGTTCATCCTTTCAATAGCATGGCGGCCAATTTTCATTTTTCCTGAAAATTAAAAAAAAACAGTCTTAGTGATTCCACCTAAAAAAACATGCTATTTTTTAAACAAACTTGTTTTTGTTTTCCTTGGCCTTAGTTTTGCTACTCCAAATCCCGTTAAAATTAGGATCTTTGATAATATCTTGCTCTATACTTTGATTTCATTTCACATAGTCCACGTCCACACCTGGCAAACCTACAATGCGCTGTTCATCATCCTCCTCTCTCCAAATTCCTGGAGTACTTGTCCCGAGGGTCGCATCATCCAGCATCTGTCTGTGAGTCAACAACCGATGCGATCTTTCCATGGATGCGGACTCATTGAGATGTGATCAGTGTGGCTGTGGAGTCGAGACATTGTCTGCAGGAATCCTTCATGGTTTGGTGCAATTGCTTGTAGAAGTACCTGTTTTGTAGTGCTGTTAATGTTGGTGCTATATTTATAGCATTTATAGTGCGATGTGAATCAAGCCCTATAATGAGGTGAATGGTTGAAATGTTCACTTTGGGGAGTTTTTGGAAGAGTAAAGATTAGCTGGTCGTTACATGCAGCCAACCCTTTTGTTGGCAGACAGCTGATGTTGGTTAGCAGTTTCATTGAAAACATCCAGAGGCAAGACAATACTTCTAAAATCAAGGGCAGGTTTCGGCCAGAATTTTCTGTCTCGGTAGCTTTATCAATGGTTTCGTTTCACTGTCATGCCTAAAAAATGAAACGTTGAAGCTATCTGGGCTACTTCCAGCCACCAGGGAGGGTCTAATGCTGTTAATGAATTAATCTTTTGGTATCCATTGGTAAGATATAAACCGTTGGATAGTTACATATACCTGCTTTTCTACCTGCCCCTGAAAGCGACTTCCATAGATTTCTCAATGGGATTTTAGTGCAAACACTCTAAGAAAGGTAGAAGAAAGTCTGGGGTCCAGATGGTATACCGCGAAATTAATTCGTGAATTTTCAATAGAATTCATTGTTTCCCTTACACAATCCTAATTCTTCTTTTCAAGAAGGTATCGTGCCTGAGCAGTGGAAACGTGCAATTGTAGTGCCCATTCCTAAAAGTAACCCTCCTACGTGGAATTGGCTCAGACCAGTATCGTTAACCGATCACTTTTCAAAAGTAGCTGAGTCGTTTATTACAGATTGGGTTGCTGCATGATATCGAATTGCAAATTGATGATGGGCAATTTGCAATCGAAAGGTAGAGGCTACCCCCCTTATCTTGGTAAACTTATCAATAATATATTAAAGCACGCAGAGCAACAAAATCCTATCGCGTATTAGCATTCTGATTTAGCGAAAGCATTCGAGTAGGTTGACCATAATATAGCTATTCCAAAATTACTCAAAATGGGGGCAAGACCCGCGATAATACCATGGATATGTAGTTTTCTCTGCCAACAGATTTCAATGTTTAGATACAATGATACGATATCCGATTGGTGTGAACTTATTGGAGGGGTACCCCAAGGCACATTAGATGGCCCCCGCTATTTTTATGGCTTAGCAAATGAACTGCTGCAGTTATGGAAGATCAAAATACGCTTGTTTCTCAAGTATGTCATTATTTGAACTATAGTTTGAGAATTTTGTGTGGCCAAAAAAGCAGCATCCAACAAGATTTGAAACATATTTCAGAAATGGGCTACTGACATCATATGAACTTAAACCCACCAATCAATGTTATGAAACGCGTGCTTGCACACTCCGTCGTGTGCAAAAAGATTTACCGAGCACTGATGTGGTTAAAGGAGAACCCGTAAACACACCAATTTTTAAAACAATATAACATTATAAAACTCATTATTGACCACATATCCGAGTGTTTCATAGAAAAACGGAATTATATCACCCTAAAATGAATTAAAAAACCATCTAGTCTGACCAGTGGCTATTAAAAATCGACGCTAGTGTACAACGTGTTATGCGATGCGACCGGCACGTTTAGGTCATACATGCCAGAGGAATACCATTATGAAAGCATCAATGCGTGAAGATGTAGGACGCTACTGTGCCGTCCCGTATCGCATAACCACAACTACTATCCCATATACAGTAGCTCAAATTTCAATAGCGCATGTTCAGCCAAAATGCTTTTAATTTCGTTTTATGGTTATTATAATCTGTTTTCCCATAAAACCACTCCATATGTTTCATAATTGGTTTATATTGTATATTATGTATTATTCTTGATACATGTTCTCCTTAATATCCTCGTATTCAATCTCCAAAGACTTAAAATGGGATTCCCATGTTAGTGACGTCTAGCTGCAAGTGGATGGCTTTTTATGCTCAGCATTCTTAATCGTTTTGTCTCAGTATTAAAGATTTGGTTACGATTTATGTTGTTTTATCCGTCCCCTTCTGGAATATCGGTCCCTGTCTGGCACCCTGGGATAACAGGAAAAACAGCACTGCTCCTGCAGCGTATTCGAGGAGGGCTGTAAAATTATTTTTGGTTTTCAAATACCATTTTATGAAGATTTCCTATTGAATGTGATTTGCCAGAACTTAGAAAACATTGTGACAAGATCTGTTTAATTTTGCTGAAGCTCTGTTAAGGGTAAGGGGGAGACGGTAAGAGAGAAGGGGGTGAGGGGTGGAATCCAAAGAGTTTCGTCATTGGTTACCCTCAACTAGATTGAGGAGGTGAAATCCTCCCTTAGAATTGCTCAAACATTGACTTTGCCTAAACATTACCAAACGTTAGGCTCAACTGCAATTCCACACCTGACTAAACTTTTTTAAATGAACCTTAAATAGTTTTCGGCTAATTTTTTCCATGCTTTTGATGCAATATCATCTTTAAATAGTCCCTTTACACTGGCTTGCATGCTGGTTATGTGGCGAGTGACGTGTTGTGCGTTTTGTGTAGGATAGGGTCCTTGTGTGTGTGCGTGTTTTGTGTGAGTGTTTGGAGTTTTTGTTGGGTATGCTGCGTGTGGGGGAGAGCGAGTGAGTGTGCCCTTTTGTGGTGGTGGAATGCCATTTTTTAATTGAAGTGTGTTTTGGATTTATACTAGTATTTATCTATTATTTTTGTATATATATGTCTTAGAAACATTTAGTATGCCAATTATGTTTCCTACTTGTGTTAGAATATATATGTGCTTTTACTAGTAAATATTGTTGCAATCAGCTTCTGCGGCGATAATGATCTTTTGTTATTAAACCTTGAATTGAAAATAAAAAAAACGCGGACGTATGGATGCATCGTTGTTGATTCGTTATGAACCACTCTGTAACATGTTTGAATCCCTAAATGAATATATCAATTTACCTTTTGATGTTTTCTTTTGGTACAGAAACTTCACTATGTTGTCCCTTTAGAAGCTTATCAATACATTTACTGGTTAATGTTGTCAGTACAGATGTTTATCCCCAGAAATCACACACAAGATATGGTATATGATTGTATCATGCAGGGAAATGGTAAGATTTCCTTATTTTTTACCCAGCTTGGGTTAGGGTTTAAATGGTGTCTAAAATGGGACTGTCAGTATATGTAAACAGGTACAAGTGCTTTTGCACTTTTTCCTGAGTATGCCTGGGTAAACCTAAATTCTAATAACTTGTACACCATAATAAAAGCAAATATGGACACATAAATTAGCATGTCCAATGTCCCTTGTTATCATGCATCATGGAAGTTTATCCCTGCATTACTTTGCAAATTACTAGTAGTTTAAAGTCCCTCTAAATGTTTTTGTTACATCTGCTAAACTCCAGTGGACTTCTGATATCTAATTGACATCTGTATAACTGGATCCTTATTAAACCCCCGATTCTATTGTCACTCCATTTATACATATGAAATTCTTCCAAACTGTGCATTTTTTGCTCAAAAAGGCCTTGAGACACCCCCTAATGCCACATTAAAAATTTCGGTGCGCCCATGGCTAGTAGCGGTCCCACGCTATCATAGGTACGCCCATCCTTATCTTCACTGGCACCCAGAATCCGTTGCCCTTTTTTTTGTCTCATATTTCGGGCACCATGTTGACTTTTTATTGGGATATTTATACTATTTCCCCCATTATCGCCTATTTCATTGGAGCCATATAATATATATATATATATATCGCATCTGGAGATGTTTTTAAAAACCACTGTTCATCGGAGTTTTGGTAGATGACGTGCTGATCCTGTTTTTGAAAGTTTTCAGATCGGATTCGGCGATCAAATGTCGGAAGATGGTTGCCATAAGTATTATGTATTATCCCTTCACATGGTTGCTCCGCGATCCTCAGGCCTTTTTCGCGCTGCTCGTCTTGCCGGTATTAAGTGGGCTTATTCCTTGGCTAGGTTTAGCTCCCGTCCCTTTGTAAGTCCACAATTGACCGCCATGGCATGTTGGGGACATGGCCCTGTCTCGTGTCTGCTCCCTTGCAGTAATTATATATTTTTTCTCTTTCGCCCTTGTTTTGAGTCCTCACGGGCCACCTGTCATCTGTGTTTCTCAGTTATTTCCAGCTCGTGCCGATAACTAATTCTTCTTCAAGATTTCGGGGGGGGGGGGTGGCCCGGCGTCCTTCTGTTCTTGTCTCGTCTGTCTGTCTTGTCTCCTTGGCCTATCCTATTCTACCTTTGGGACCTCCAGATTCTCGGCGCGGGTTTTTTACTGTATCTAACTCCCGCTACAGTTCTTTTAACTTTTGAATGTTTACGAAAGAGTCCTCTACCATGCCGCTCTGAAGATGTTTTGATTGTAAAGAGTTCCTTCGAAGACAAGACAAGAATCCTCATGAACTGTGTGTGCAGTGCTGACTTTGTTCTAGAGAAGGACCTTGTTATATATACACTCAAGAGTGGTCAGAATTGGAATTCCAAACGTCTTTTGGCGAATTAAGATGTGTAATGAGGAGAAAGCAAGAAGACTTAAGGCCAAGGCTTCACAGTTCCATCTCTGTCAAGGGCATCTCCCTCCGGGGTCTTCGACCAGCGAAGGTTCTACCAACTATTTCTACCAAGATCACTCCAAACCAATCAAGATCTACCTATGATTATAGTCTCCAGGCGTTACTACTACCGTGGTTGCAGAGCTATCTAACAGTTTATGGGCAAGTTTGTCCAGCCACACCATCTTCTTATAATGGCCTATGATTGATGTGAATCCGAGTGGATTAAGTGGCTTATTAATCGATTTGTTTGTTTTATTGCTGATCAATCCACTCCTTCCATTCAGTTGGAATTGGAAGATTATCAACGCTTGAGTAGGCTGCCCACGTTGCCGCCAGTCTCTACAAGTTGAAAGAAACCAGCCATTGCCTATACCGGCTATCTACACTGAGTTATCCAGCTGCGAGTCAATGTATTCAACTTAGAGAAACTTGTGCCTCAGTCCAATGATGATTCTCAGCTATTCGTGAGCAGTCAGGCTGACACTTATCTCCGTGGAGTGTAGATTACAGCCGCTTATCCCCGGGCATCCGTGGTGATGCGTATGATTATAGGTCCGAGTTCGGCCGACCGTGGCAGCTGTCCAATGGAGCTCATCGCCAGGTTTTTAAGACTTTGGTGATATAAAAATGGATCACGGTACTGATAGTACCCGTAATCTGGCGGCTTTATTGATGATGATTTAGAAGTTATTCACCCCGTGGTCCAGACCAATCATTATTTGGAGGTCCGCCGATGTTACCTTGGTCACCGTTAATATACCGACTGGTATTGAGATAGAATTCACGAGAGTGATGATTCTATAGTCGTTTCTCAGCCTTTTGACGGTCGTGCTTCACGCCCCGTAGATAAGATTCAATCCGTTATGGCAGGGGCCGCCGCTGTTACGTGTTACCGTTAATATACCAACGGGTATTGAGATAGAATTCATGCAAAGTCGATGATGTTCTATAGTCTAGTTCTATACCTTTTTGACGGCCGTGCTTCACGCCCTGTGGTTAAGACTCAATCCGTTATTGCGGGCTCCGATGTTACCCCGATGTTAACCGGACATATTCCGTGGTAATGATATAGTATAGAAGACGAGACTTTTTATGGCGATAGTGGAGTTAGGTATTTCTTCATCGAGGGATAGAGCTTCTCCTCCACTGCTCCGAAGATAGTTAGAGTTGTCCCCCGAGCGAAGGTGCATTATGATGACGGGAAAGTTCTTACTCTTCCATTTTCCAAGAATGCAGTTTGTTTTCCGGTCCGCCAGTCCGTCCGCCTATTCGATCGTCAGGCCGTCACCATGTTTTCTTCGGATTTAAATACTTCACTGTTTCTCCGTGTAGTCAACCTCGGGCCGTCGCCAACATACTTCAACTGTTCATTCTCCGTTTACCTACCCATCAAGTCAAGCTTCTAGCCATTGTGCTTCCTGAAAGAGTTCCTCTTCCTCCATCCACTATCGATGGTACATGAATTGATCAGGTTCCGTGTATTGGTATCTTCTAGACTCCGCTTGTCTTCCAGGGGTCGGCATGCCAGTGCGTAAGTCGCCATGATTGTCACCTCATACGGAGATCTAAGGGAAAACGAGTGTCGGATTTAGTTTCCTATTGAACGTAAAAGCCTTCATCGGTAAGATATTCCAGTCATCGTATCGACGTTTTTTCGACAGAGAGAGCTCTATATTAAGAATATTTCTCCTCTTAGCCGAAAAAGTCTCACTCAAGTATCAAGAGAAGACATCAAGATTCTCTGGGGGAGCAAGGACAAGTTGAAAGATAGTGGAGGAACGTGCGAGTGGTGAGTAAAGTGAGAGTAAGAGGGGGAACCGGGTAAGAGTAAGGGCGGAGTGACAATTGGCTTCGTAGAGGGACGGAAGTGAGGTGGGGAGGGGGTGCGATGTACGTAGGGTGAGGTGGGGGTGGGTGATGAGGGCCGCGGGTGCGGGGGGGAGGGGAAGGCGACAATGAGGAGTACCAGGGGAGAGGGAAACGTTATCGGAGAGGAGATATAGAAGGAAAGGAAGAGAAAACCGTTGGCCGGTAGGGGTGGGTGAACAGAAGGGGAGTTGAAGGGGGAACACCGACTGATGAAGGGCTAGTCATGAATATATAGATCTGATTACGTTGATAAGAAAGCAGCTACTTCTCTGAATCTAGACGGAAGCGTTCTTCCGGCAACAATGTCTTTTGCCTCTTATAGTGCTTCTTCTAGCAAGAGATCTAAGTTTAATGATGTTAGTCATCATTCTAAATCTAGACATGAAGAGATATTGATTACCAAGAGATCTAAGTTGAATGATGTTGTCATCATTCTAAATCTAGCTAGTAGAGGCCAGATGCGATTCAACCTTGAAAAAATTCTAAACAGGACTTTTGGTAATATTCTTTTAGGCTATATGTGAACTATTATAAAAAATTTGTCCGGCCTTCGGGCAGCTGCGTTGGTCAGATATTCAAGGTCAAAGTCCATGACCTTTTATAAGGCATACATGGCTCATAACTCCTCAACCATTTGGTCTAAAGCACAAATGAGTGTCTCTACCAAGGTTTTTGGGGTCAACAAACACAATTAGCATATAGGAAAAACGATCAATGAACCCTTCCTTGATTTTCAAAATACTAGCACTACTGCGTGAAATTGTAATTAAACTTCGTCCCCCTGAACCATTTTAATAGTGTTTGGTTAAGACCTTCTTGGATTTCTTCAGTTACAAAGTCTCTGACCCGTTTGATTTTGATACAGTTGGATTGGTAAAGTCCTCCTCTT
>JAMKCH010019888.1:0-27755 GCA_023653785.1 Ophioderma brevispina
TAAACGAGCAGGGACACATTTTAAAGAACGGATTTGGGCTGGCGACATGGCGAAAAGCAAGAATTATGCATCTTTAGCCTTATTGCTTGATACTTTCTCATCCGGTTACAACATCTAGTCCGGATCATTTTGAAAACATAACTCCTAAGTATAATTTATATTCATAAAGGCCAAAAACAAGCTTTAAACTGTGCATGACTGAGAGCAACACTAAAAGCGACTTTTTGAACACTTTATCAGAGAATGGACCACGTGAAGATTTAGATCACACTACTGTACTATAGTAGATTTCAAAATAAGTGGGACCTCATCTAAGTTTTAGGTCTGTCCATTCACCATGAGAGGTAAGACTAGAGGAATTATTATGGCCACAGGTAAAAGGTTTATGATACTCATACAATATAGTATTTAGTATGTAGCTAGTAAATAAATGTTGACCTAAAATACATTATTTCACATCTAAAATAAATAGATGGATGTTTCAATTAAAGTATCAGGATGAAAACGCCAGCATTTATTTCATTTTTTTTGACACTGCAAAATATTCCTTATCACAGCAATGGAGAAGTAATGCATTCTTATATTGATGCACATAACACAATTAAGTTTTTATTTGGTCATCAAAAATGGGCCAACCTTGTAAACCTTGTATTAAGAGATTGGCACATTAATGGATTTGACATCATTATTTAACAGACCATTGTATAACTGAATGCATCTATGTGCAAAAAATGGTATAAATTTGCCTCAAAAAGACATCTCTTGTTCATTGGTGTTCATCCTCATAAGGCCATGGGAAATTGATTCTTAGTTTCCTGTTGGAGCACCGAGCACGCATCAGATTTGCCGCTGTGGCAATGAATATTTCATTATTTTGTGAAAAAAATGTTTTTCTTGAAAACGTAATAATAAAAACACATTTTCACTTGAGCATCTCTTCCTGTTCATTTTAAGCAGTTTCCTTGAGAGAGGTACCATAAATAATGAATTTCCTCCAGATTTTTGTCCCACTTGTCATTATACTCGGTGCAAAAATGCTTGAACTGGTTTTTAAACTTTTGAAGAAATAAACCTGCAAATACCCCTGTAATTAGACACTTGTAAACTTTGTTTTATGTAAAAAGTATAAGGTTTGTGCCTTTGGATAATTATAATAATGAAATGTTAATGAATAATGAAATATTAAATCGGACCTCATCACCTTTTACAAAATCTCAAACCGGAAACTAAGAATAAATTTCCATTGGCCTTTAAATTCAGTTTAGTCCCCGCTAAACGGGGTGGCCGGATAAACCTCACACTCGGCAATACTGCTGGGTGAGGATTTATTGGAACAAAAGATATTTGACCGGATGCCCTTCCTGATGCCAGTCCACAGTTTTCGGCAGTGGGCCTAGCCTTTGGGCAACCACGCCCACCATACAAGGCAGCATTTGCTGGATGGCCGCCATATAGCTCTTCAGAGCTGACACCCTTCAGGTAGATCCTTTTCATTCTACCAGGGTAACAGCTACCCTCCTCATCAGATTTCCTTAGAACCCGATGGGGGTGACGGTTTATCCCCCGACATCTCGGCCCTGGGACAGGTTGTACTGGTTACCACCAGTAGCAGGCCCTCAAAGAAAACCTGACCTGGCCTAATATGGCAAAATCAGACATTAAAGGCTGATTCAGAGATTTCAAAATATACCTTTTTTGTGTAATAATTAAAAACTAGGCGGTTCCCGTTTTTCGCGATCACCTGGGTTTCACGATCACCTGGCTTGAATGACCCTTGGGTTTTGCGGTTCCTTTGACCTTGAATGACCCCTGATGACCTTGTCATGACCTTTAAAATTTTCGGCATCAACTCAACCCTCCAAGTTTCATGTCCATACACCAACGTTTACCCCATTCGACCCGCTTTGACCTTGAATGACCCCTGATGACCTTGGCCTGACCTTACTAAGATTTTTGTCAACAATCAACCCCACCCTCCAAGTTTCATGTCCATACACCAAAATTGACCCTATTTGACCTATTTTGACCTTGAATGACCCCTGATGACCTTGTCATGACATTTAACATTTTCGGCATCAACAATGAACCCCACTCACCAAGTTTTGTCTGGATACATCAAAGTTTACCCCATTTGACCTTGAATGACCCCTAATGACCTTGTCATGACCTTCAAAATGTTTAACATCAACAATCAACCCCACCCTCCAAGTTTCATGTCCATACACCGTTTACCCTATTTGGCCTCCTTTGACCTTGAATGACCCCAAATGACCTTGTCATGACCTTCAAAATGTTCGGCATCAACAATCAACCCCACCCTCCAAGTTTCATGTCCATACACCAACGTTTACCCCATTTGACCTTTTTTGACCTTGAATGACCCCTGATGACCTTGACGTGACCTTAAAGGTCTTCGGAAAGTCAAGGGGCAACCACCCACCAAGTTTCAGGAATGTGTGACCCTCGGTGTCCGAGAAAATAGACTTTGACCTCCCTTGACCTTGAATGACCTCTAATGACCTTGTCGTGACCTTCGAAATTTTCGGCATCGACAATCGACCCCACCCTCAGGTTTCAGGAACGTGCGACCCTCGGTCTCCGAGAAAATAGACGTGGTCCATTTGACCTCTTTTGACCTCGAATAACCCCCGATGACCTTTGAATCCACTAAACCAATACACCCTCGTTCTTTGTTCGCAAGGGCCAACCCCCGCCCACCAACTTTCAGAAACCTGCGACCCTCGTCCTCCGGGAAAATAACGCGGTGCATACACACATATAACAACAGATAGACAGACCACCGTATTTAATATAGAAAACAAAACAAAAATTAGTGTATTACTTCCTCTCTATAAAGTCCCCTCCACTAAAGATATAGTTACCTAAAATGCTCATTCCAAATTTGAGAGGAATCAGATTTTCGTTTTCAATCATAAACATTTATTACAGTAATTATGTGCCATAGGACACTGTGTTATTTAACAAAAATTCCAGATTCCGGAATTTTATAACAAGTTGGATTTTTTAGTGAAGACTTCGATCTGAGCTTAGCTAGTTCACACAGTGATCAGGGGCGGCTCCGGATTTGAAAAACGTCCAAATTAACCGGGGGGCTGAAGGCTGAAACTTGTCAAAAATGGGCTGATTTTGCAAAGATTTTTGCAGAATGACCACCGGGTGGCGCGCGCCCCTCCGCCCCCCTCCCTAGATCCGCACCTGGTGATTAGTAAGACAACCTTATGTATATCAAAAAACATATTTGTTTTTGAAAAGGAGGGCGCCCCTCCTCGGAGAAATATCCGAGTCAGCCTTTACATTCTTTCAAAGTAGTGAGGGAATGGAGCATGTGGTAATATTTCAAAGGTCCAACACGAGTGAGTAACTACTCTTCATCTTTTACCACACACAGGATTGTATGCTACACCAGCAGGACCCATTTATAAGGAAGGCAAAATCTAAAAGTCACTCCCATGAGAACCCATCCTTTGAACAACCTACATTTTTGACCACCAAGTATATGCAACCATGCCCACCAGGATGATAGCAGATATGATTATAAAGTCTGTGCGGTGAGTTCAAACACCAGATGACCGATGGTTACAAAAACAATCGATTTTACAGGCGAGTTACAAAACTTGAATTTGAATTTTAAGTGTTGAGACAAATTTGGAAGAGAAAATTTATTAAATACAAAACTCAGTGTAGTGGGCCACTCAAATTTCATTGCATTTATTCTCAACCATTATGCTAGATTGAAACATTATATGGTTTCATCAGGTTCATTGTGACAAATTGCATTCATCTGCTGGATTATGTTGTTAGTTGTCAAAATCTGTTTTGATTGATTTTTATACTGAACCACTGTAATTTAACATATACCGTCTAATATTTCAATAATTATTTATATGTCATGCATGCATTTTTCATTTTTTTTTAGAAATCATGTTTAATTATTTGTTATTTTCCCCTTTTCTTTGATTTCAGGAAGTTTTTATCTTATTTATTAGTTGATTTGCCCAGAATTGGCTCAAATTAGGTCAAATGGAAAGCAAATAGTGCAAAAAACCAGATTTGGCCTGTCAATTATTATATAAATTAATATTTTTCTTTAAATGGAAATTTGCTATCTTGCAGGGATTTGTCCCGTCAAATTCAATTTTCCTCAGTAAATAAAAAAAATTCAGTAAATACAACAACCTACTGGAAACAAACTACTTTTTTTTTGGCTTAAAGGTGCTTGTTCCGATCGTGTTTGGGACCCCCCCGAGTTACCACCGGAAGTGGTATC
The DNA here is from genome assembly GCA_023653785.1 of Ophioderma brevispina. NCBI lineage: Eukaryota > Metazoa > Echinodermata > Ophiuroidea > Amphilepidida > Ophiodermatidae > Ophioderma > Ophioderma brevispina. The sequence goes on from JAMKCH010019888.1 coordinate 4,289, forward strand.
AAAGTTTTTGATATCATATGAAGGTATTTTTTCTCATTGTCGTCCTAAAATTTCAGTTTCAAATCCTTCTTTCTTCTCCCGATACATAAAAAAAGTACTGTTTAATGGTTAACCCATCAATATAACACGTAGTGAAATCGGGGGCTTTTGCACTATGTTATTCTTATCGCGTCTAGCATCAAAAACCGCAAGTTTGTTGACCACGGTACTTGATTGTCAGCGTGTACAGTAATCAGCCTCCTTCAAGTGAACAATAGGCAAAAATCGGAACAAGCCACTTTAAAAAAAGAAAAAAATAAAAAACTTAAAAAAAGCAAAATTTTTGTATTTTTTGTACTGAATTAAATTCTATATCTTCTAGAAATTGATTTTTTTGTATTTGTTTTTATTTTGTAAACAGGTTGTTTGCCTTCATTTCTGTACAATAAAAAAGAAACATTATTGCAAACCGCAGCTGTGGTAATGTTTTATTTTCAACATTTCTAAATTGTCTCTTGTTTTTCCATAAGCCATGACTAATATGTGTATTACTGACAATTATTTACAATGGTTTAAACTTGAAATTTTCAGTTTCCGGACTAAGCCCACCAAGATCCCGTGGAAATCCATCGGTGTTGCCATCGCCAGTTCATCATAGGGTCGGCACGGCTCATCATAGGTGCATATTAGTGTCAGGACATATCAACAATAAGTACCCCCGGGACAGACTAGGGCCGGGTGATATTCCTAGGGTCATACTATTTGTTTCCTGAATTTTACCACGTCAGACATATCCCTCTATGCCTACAAAGGTATCCGGGGTACTCCAGTTTGAAGAGATCCCAGATTACGATTGACTGAGTGGATCTTTGTGGAGAGGGTGTGGTTAGGGGCTGCATACATAGAGGTCAATTTTGCCCCTTGCAAGTGGCCATGATGCTGCAGATAGAAAATGGCAGACGCAGAACTCCTTAATTGGTGAGATTTCAATAAGAAATGGCAGCTTGAACAGCTAATCGATGTGTGGAGTTAAAACTTTTGTGACGCTATTATAATTCAGTATTTTCTTTAATTTAAAGTGCTAACTTTCCTCCCTAAAGGATGTGCTAATTCTCAGAGTGGATCATCTGGATATAAAATGAAAATATTGAGAACCTTGATGTAATTTATTTTGCCTTCCTTGCTACAACAAATATCTTGACCTCTCACTGAGTCCCCTCTCTCTGGTGCAGTGACTTTTGCTAAAAAATTTTGTACAGGTGTCTCAGAAAGAAGGTTACCCTCCAAAACGGCTAATTTTGTTAAACTTCCAATTCTTATCCTTGTTTAAGCTTTATATTATGAACATATTACCTTTATGAACATATGGTTGAAAACAAAGAAGAAAACGGTGAAAAATAACCAACATGACTATGTCCTTTCCCTAAAATCATGCAAACCACTTTGTCCATGGTAAGCAATAGCAGAAAATCATGCACATTGTAATTTTTATGGATTGCACACGTAACCACATGTAATGCCAAAACGCATTTGAAACATGCACTTAATTTTTTCTTCATCATAAGTGACCTAAATCCTATCATCCGTCTCTCATCATAATGCAAATATGAATTTTTGGTTACAGCGCACTTTTCAATAATGGCATAGGGCCGCAACTCCTACCAATGGCATTTAATACTTAACTATTCTTGGGTTAAAGTACCATCCGTTCATCGTGATGGGTAATGTTTTTCCTTCAAAAGTAGGATTCCCAGTAAGATGGCAATCCAGGGGAACAAAGATTAAAAATTCTGGAGCATGTCCAAGATTCGAAAAAGGTGCAAGGAGAGAGATTGGTCGTCAAAGAACATGAAATCATCCCAAATTGATGCTGCAGTTTTGGGGGCCCAAAACACAAAAATAGAGAAGTGAACAATAAACTCTATAACCAGTAATGGACCTTGGAATTTGAGAGTATTTTTGGGGTCAGGATTGTCTTGACCTTTTTTGTTGGGGATATTGCATCCAATAAGTTTCTCTGCTAATGCTAGCCGGGGACAAAGAGTTTGCAACTTTTTTTGGACCCACAAATCTTTGTTTGTGGTCCTTGTAGTTGGTTTTTTGAACCAATTGTTTTGTTAACTGCGTGTTTTTCTTATATCGTAATTGGGACGTGGGAAAATAATGCACGTTTCGTTTGGCGATAATAAGGTTGTGAAAGCCATGTTTAGGGTCCTAACCAAACAAATGGTTGCATTTGGTTGTGCTTGTCATCCAGCTCCGTTTGGATGTGTGTATTATAAAGGTTGTGAAAGAAATTGAGAATAGCAAATTTGATCCCCCTTATCAACTTGTCCTACGCTATGTTGTATAAAGCTAGCCTTTTGATGCATTTGCATGTTTTTTGTCACTTCAGTGTCCTTGCAATTGTGTTTATTTTTACACCTATCTAGTCACTGTTCACAGACTTCACTCACTCTATCTCCTCTGGAAGAAGGGAAATAGTTGAACAAAATTTTAAAACAATCTATATTTTAAAAATTTCAAGTAGGCCTTTTTCTTTAATAACCGATAATGTTAACTTAAATAATTGATTAATTTAATCATATGCTCTTATAGACTCAAGCTTAGCCATATACACAACAATTTCCCCTCAATTCCCCACATTCCTGTGTGAAAATTAAAGGCTGCAAATTGTTATTCTGGTTTTCCATACAAAGGACAAAATGAATTGATCTTGATACATACTTGCTAATTCAACAGTTACATTACAGTTTCAGTAAACCTTGACCAATATCTTCAACCCGGTCAATTTTTCAGTATTCACTTGACCCGGACTTGACCATACTTGTTTCAACTTTTAGACTTTCAACGACATTGGTTATTTATATATTTCAAGTCCTTTTCATCTTCTTAGGTCCTCCTTAGTTGTGGGAGTAATTAGCTGAACAATGCGTTAGTCAAAAAGTATGTAGAGCCTACTGTCCTCAAAAACATTTGTTAGTACATGTAGAAACAATAATTTATTTTTGAAACATTAATCAATAATGATACTCGGTATATATACTCCCCGCCTAAAAAACCGAACGATGTTTGAAATGGCCAATCAACCTGATGCTCAAACTTGCTATCAAATGCACGCGCCAAGCCAGCTGTATAAATCTCTCAAACTTCCCTTCCACATCATGGCTGCGTTATCAATTCATTACGGACACAGGTCAATATGCAAACACATTACGGGAACAATGCTCCTGGCATTTATTATTATAATTCCCCTACATACCCTCAATCACCTTTTTAATACATAATTTTATATCGTTCCGGATTTTTCGGGCGGGGAGTATATCGTTCACAAAACTATGATCGGGAGCCCTTAGACTATTAAATTAATCTTATGTGATGTATGTACTTTTGCATCATTTGAGGAAAAACACCCTGGAATTGAATTAAAGGGCATATGCAATTTCAATAAGTTCTGGATTCATTGATGAGTATCTTTATAGTAATTAAGAAGTGGAGCCCATCAATGAGTTTTTAGAGTTTTTGTTAGTGAGGTATGAAATGGAGTTCATTGATTAGTTAATTTGTTTAAAAGGTCATTTGGGTAGTTTTGAGTTCATCAACCATTAATTTTTTAAGGTTTTTTGTGAGTTGGATGGCATTATTGATGAGTTATGTTGTAGATGTTTTTGGTTTTTGGTGAGTTATGGCTGGAGGTTTTCACAATGATTATTTGTTTTTAGAGTTATCTGTTGGTGAGATCTGGATAAAAGTTCATGTTGACGAGTTATGCTTTTAGAGTTCTTTGGTTGGGGTGATCGCGAAAGCCGGGTGACTGCCTTGTATCTATTAAAAGGCCATTCCTCATTATTTACCTTTTTAAAGGCAATTCCATTCATCAATTCACCAATTAAAAAGGGCTTCCGTTCCTCCAATTACCAATTAAAAGGGCCATTCAGGCCATTTCTCAGTTACCAATTAAAAGGGCTATTCCTCCATGCCAAAGGGCCCTTCCATCATTTACCTTGTAAAGGGTAATGCAAAAGTTATTTAAAGTTCCATTCCTTTATTTACCATTAAATGGCCATTCTGTCCCAATCCTTCATTGTCCCCGCCGAACTAGTTCTGACCGTGGACCGATAAAATGAGCAGCGCCCGTTCGTCCGTCCCGTTCGTCCCGTGATAAAAATGTTAACCCCACGTTGTGTACTATTTATCTGGAGTTTCCGTAAGGGCACAATTATGTAACTTGGTGGAAAGAATCGGGGGTGAGTTTCTTGACCTGTTAGATTTTTGTGCGTAAAATATGCTAATTAAGTACTAATTTGCATATTTATGAAAATGTTCCTGCAAAGGCGTTTACAAGTTTTTCTGGAGTTCCGTAAGGCTACAAGGATGTAACTTGGTGGAAAGAAGCGGGCCTAGAGTTTTCCGCCTGATTACAGTTGGGGGCATTTCTGCTTTTGGCGAATTGAGTATGCAAATTGAGCTAATTAATATGCAAAAAACAGGCGTAATTGCGATAATTTTTTGACACTGTACATTGCGCTACTCACAATTCCTGCGCTGCAATTAAAGCTGATCTGGGATGGTGCACATCTTTATTGCATTTGAAAGTATGTGAATAATGCGGCCAGCGGCTCAGGTATGCAAAATGAGCGAATTAAATATGCGTAATTGCTGTATCTTTGAAACGGTACATCAATACAAAATTCCTTCGCTACATGAGACTACTATCCATAGGGGAGGTGGGGTGGTTGGGGGGTTTAGGTGTTGGGAGGGGCTAGGTATTGCGGGGTTTTGGGGAGGGGTGGGGGTGGGGCGTGTTGCAGAGTGTTTGGGGAAGGGGGTAGGGTTTTTAGGGAGTTGTGAGGTGTTGGGGATGGGGTGGGTGTTTTCAGGTGTGTTGAGGGTGGTTTTTTGCAGGGTGTTGGGAATGGGTGGGGTTTTGCAGGGTGTTGGAGATGGGTTGTTGCTGCCGTTTTGGGTAAGTGGGGTGTTGTAGTGGGCATTTATCGCATGTTTAGTGATCGCGACATTCGCCGGGGACATATTTTACGCGTCGCGTAAATACAAGTTCCCTTGTTTTACCAATGAAAGGGACATTCCCCATGTACTAATTATAAAAGGCTATTCGCCTCCACTTACCAATTAAAGGACCATTCCCAATTAAAGGGCATTTTATGATTTTTCTGAAAATGGGTAAGATTATAATTGGATTAAAGAGGCTTATGTAATTTCAACAAAAATTAGGACAGAATTTATTTTTTTTTGCACACTTGAAGAAGACACTCCCGGGGTTCATTTGACCTGCAATACTTTGTACTACACTACAGGGTTCTATTTGCCAAGCATATTTTTTATGTCAACTTGAATATCTTATTTGTAAAAAAAACTGTCTGCACCATACTTTCTTAGGTGGCCGCATGCATTGCTCTCCGAGATCATTCACTTCCAACCATACACGTGGGTCACTATGCATCATGATGCCCTCGTTAGTGAAATAGTCATTGTTGGGTTATTTTTTCCAATCACCGTTTTATTTCTTGTTAGCACCATATGTTCATAAAGATACATATTTTCATAAATAAAGCTTAAACAACAAGGATAAGAATGATTAAGTAGCAAATTGCCGTTTCCGAGGGTAACGTTCTTTCGAGACACCCCTGTAGTGGTCATCACGAAAAAATCACGAGAAGGTGGTCAATTGAATCCGTAGATACCACAAGAAAGCCTATAAGTGTTGACTTATAATCCACATTTTAGCATTTCATTCATCTCCTGTTGCACTTTAACCCGCGTGCGAAAGCACATCTTTGTGCCTTAACTCTGAGTTTCTTTTTTGAGGTAGAGTAGTATTTGGTTTAGGGACTTAAGTTTCTCAACCCTCGGTATACATATTGGAGAGAAAGATTTTGTTTTAACCATGTGAACAGAGGCTTTGTTTATACCCTAGCACAACTGAATCGCACCAAAACTCACTGTGTAATGAGAAAAATGCACTAAGTCCAGAAAGTACGAGGACGTCATCAAACACCAAGACTCATATGGGCACGAAATCTGGTCCGGGCCAGCGACACGCCGTAGCGTGCTATCCAGGTCATGTGGCTGGGTTGGGGCCCAAAGGGCCCTGGGTTCGAATCCCACCCTAATTTGCGACTTTTCGTGTTCCCCCTTCCTCACCTTCCTTCATTTCCTTCCCGGGATATAGGCTAGAAACCCCCTGGGACGTCATGGTTAGGGTTATAGGTGTATTTTGTGATCCTAGTACCTTTATTTTAGTTCATGGTTCATATCCATAAGAAAAGGTTATTTCCAAAATTGCAGTTGATTCTGACCATATGTTCTAATGTTATATGTCAATGTTCGTATCACACTGCCCCATACAATCTGCATGTGAGATTAGGCACACATACCACACTTAGACCAACAGTTCAGGTGATATCTCAAATATTTTTGGCAAGTCGGGGAAGCGAGGCTGTGGATCACGAAATGCCGCTTTAATTGCTCATCTGGAGTTGTTTAAAGCAGCTTTGTTTTCCACATTGAAAGCAATCTCTATGCAGCAAGTAATCACTATGAGGTAAGGCATGTTTATCTTCCAAGGGCTCAGTTCAGTAGCCTTGGATGGGCACATGTTAACAACAGCTGACCATGCACATTCTGGGTATCAGAAATCATACTAAAAGAATAAGGGGTGTGTTTGTTCAATACACTGTAAAAGTTCAATGTAACAGATGAGAAAATTCCTCATGGATAGGCCGTTTCGGCCCATCCATGAGGAATTTTCTCACCTGTGACAGCACATTTTTAGAGTATGTTGGAAGGAATAAAGGTCCACTCATATAGGACTAACCCTGGTTTAAACCCAGGACTAAAGTTATGGACTCCTTTTCAGAATACCAGCCAAGGATGCCTTCTCTCCAAATGACTAAAGCTGGTATTCTGAAAGGGAGTCTAGTTTAAACCAGGGTTTGTCCTACATGAGTGTTCCTTTTTTCTTTTTCTAAATACTGTGAAAGTTAAATGTAACGGGTGATAACATTCCTCATGGAATTTTCTCACCCATTACATCACATTTTTAGAGTTTGTTGGAAGGAAAAAAAAGTTACGTTAAACTTAAAAGTTAGCCTAGAAATTACCTGGATGCATCGTATTAATTCCCCTATCTGTTTTGGGTATGTTATTTTTGTGTGTAAAATATATGCATTTTTCCAGTGGCCTAGACTATCATTTGTTGAAGTTGAACAAGTTGAAGAAATTTCATATTTTGTGAAAATGTGCCAGTGCTGCTTTAAAATAGTAGTTCATCCTTAACCAAAAACACATAACCAACTAAATAAAGTTGATTTCAAAAGATGTACTAAAAAGTAAAATAAATCTGGAGATGGTGACTGCATGCTTATTCTTGTAATTTTGGGACCAATTTGATGTAAATTTTAAACATTTTCAATGGAATTTGCATCAGTTGACAGGATTCATTCCAAGGGTTCTGAAAGTGACCCATAACTGGACCAAATTTCTGAATATATATCCCTTAACCCTCGTCTACAGAAGGGGGAAGTGATGGATAGGGGGTGGTAAAACACCCCCCCTTTTCGGAAGGGAAGTACCAACATGCCTAGCACCACAGGTATATCACAGGCACTTGATTTTGATACCACTAGATAGCTATGGTCTTCCTCTTCCATTGATACCAAAATGAGTACCAACCCGGGGGGGGGGTACTCAGTGGAAAAGGGTAGGTACAAATGTGCCCCCGATATGGGTCACATTTTCATGCCTTACTATAACAATGGGTCGTTTTTTCCACCAGGCTACTATAAAGATGGGTCACTTTTTGAGGTAATTGCTACTATATAAATGGGTCCATTTTTCAATTTTTGGTTGCATTTTACTATGAAAATGGGTCGATTTTGCTAAGATTACTATAAAAATGGTGGGAAATTTCAAAGCCAACTATAGTAATGGGTCAAAATTTCGGAGCCAACTATATAAATGGGTCACATTTTTTTAGTATAATTTGGTCACTATAAACATGGGTCGATTTTTTTACCCGTTGGACGCACACCCGTACCCAATTTTTGGGTCGAGTACCCCCCCCCCGGTACCAACATGCCTAGCATTACGTCACAATGACGTCATAAAGTTCACGTCAGCAAAACTGTCAATTTCCATAGACACAGCAGAATAATGGAAAATTCAATTTTTCGCCCAAAAAGTTAGGAATATCTGGTTTTTGGCTCTACTTGATGGGAAATGACTAGTTTTATATAATGAGAGCATTTTAGTGCTATAATAATGTTTTCCAGTCACTAAATTGCAAAATATAAATTTTCCACCCTATATTCAGTATTTTCATACTTTCCTCATCATAGTGATGTCATAATGGGGATGTTGGTACTTATTTTGATACCAATGGAAAGAAGAAACTCCAAGCTTTCCTGTGGTACTAAATTTACAGGAATCGGATGTTCGGTAACGAAAATCATGGGGGGGGGCCTTTCGGGAGTTTTGTTACAAAAATGGCTCAGGTAGACGAGGGTTAAGGTACCAGATTCAGTGAAAAGGTACCCATTAAATTAAAATATACCCCTAATGGACAGCTTGCAAATAACATCTCTAGGGGACTGTTTTCAATACGTGGAATAATAGATAGCTGTAATCCACATAAGAAACATAACCTTTGCTATTGTTAAGTAGAAATTCAACATCAGGGTTATCCTAGCGCGGACTAAAAATTGATTATTGTGAATTTGATACTCCAAGCGGAAGTCCCCCTTTGTACCCAGGACCTCTTTTTGTTTGGAATGATGAGCATGGATACTCAACCGGGCATTTGGGGCACAATATTATCTGTAGCATTTTGAGGTATCTAATGTGATAAACACACCTGAAAGGGGGCAAGTGGTGTAGTGGTAACTGAAAACCCATTACCCATCGTGATAAAGGCTGACTCAGAGATTTTGAAACATAATTTTGTTGTTATTGATTAGAAATAGTCAACTAAAACTAAAGATAGTCACCTATAAAAGGCTCAATCCCAAAAGTCCAGGATGAAACAGATTTTGTTATGATGTGTAAAGGTTCAACGGGAGATTTCACATATAGGTGTCCGGAAAAAAATCGAAAGATTGATTTTCCCCTGATGTAAAGTTTTCCATCAAAATATCCCCATCTGAAGGATTAAGCTGGAGAAGGAAAGTTCATTGGTACAGAAGTTGTGAAATTTCTAATTTTGTAGAGGAGCAATACAAAATTCAGCCTATGTTTTACCAAAATCCACCTTCTTTTCTCTTCTTTAAGACATCTTCGTAGCCAATACAAGGTAAGAAATTTATTGAGTGTCTAATTCTATATTAAATTTGCTATTATGACACATGGGTTGGGCCTCAAAAGCTCTCGTTGCACCTTAAAACATGTATATGTAGTTATAACAGTCCCATAGGATACATGTAGTATGAAAAAAATTTGGGATCCTGAACTTTTATTACAAAGGTGAATTATATGAAGGCACTGACCTCTGCACATGGAATGCGGGTCTGAGTTGCCGATTGAACAAACAGGAAGTTGCTTTTTGCCCCTTTGCAATATGGGGGGAAACAAGCATACCCCTGCTGTGCACATTCCCTGGCATTATTTAACTTTTTCAATAGGGAAGGCCTAGTGAGGAGGGCAAAAGGCCACTTCTGTGGTTTCAATCGGGACTATTGGGGACACATCCTGACTGAGACTATGCCAAGTACAGAAGTAGAAGTATTCAACGGTGCGCCAGCCGCTATCCCCTTTGTAGAGGTCAGTGTATGAAGGACATTAATTTGCCTTAGCTGTTAAAAACAGTGATAGTCGTGGACAAGCATGGTGACACAGCCAAAAACATGATTTGTCATCTGGAAAGTTAGGAGAAAACTCTAATGGGATGCAGATAGGACCTTGTCATGTGATCTCATTCTCCAAAGTCAAAGCTGTTGAAGTCTTATTGTCTTATGAAAAAAAGAATAAAACAAAATTTTAAAGAGACAGTTTGAGTACTGATTTAGATTTGTTTTTCCACTCATTCCACACTCGTCCATACTCCTTACCTTTTCTACGTATTTAGGTTGACTTTTAGGAGAGTGGGCTACAAAGGGTCTAGAACATTCTTTGTAAGCCATATGACAAGGTTCTGCAAATGATTTTTTAATTTTTACAGGGGGTAATATCCTCTTAGATGTCTGTATCGGTTCCATATCGGTTGTCAAAATTATTTTTTCAAAAATTAGAGGCAGTTTGCATGGAGTCAAACAGTTGTGACCATTAAGCAAAAGTAATTACGACAGGATAACTATAAAAAAAAGGGCAATTGATGGCCAATTTGCCCAATATGGCTCGAAAAGCGGACGTATGAACCAAAATATGTAATTTCTCTTCCCCCTTTTTAAGGAAATTCGACCATTTCAGCCTAAATTGGGAATTTAAAGTAAATTCGGTAATTTATGCTCGCTGATGTGAGCATTGGTCAAGTGCGGATTTAATTGGAGCAAATCACCAGGATGAATTACGAATTTTTGCCCTCTGGGGGATGACTTGAGTTTTGCTCCTGATGGATCGACTGCCTCGATACATCACGTAACAAATTTAATATATGCTTGTCCCTTAAAGATGTGTGGTCTGCCCCCCCCACGAAAAAAAAAAAGTGGTTACGCCACTGAGTGGTGTCAGTTAAGCAAACGGTACATTATCTTCTTTTTCAATATTTTGGTAGTTTGATCAGTACATATACTTAACTCTAAACTCTGGAAATCTGGTAGTAATCCTGAAGCAATTTATTGAGTGTTTAGGAATTGGAAATTTAACTTAATTTTGGTCTGTTGTATTAATGCTTTGGGACCATTTGATTGAATGGTAATGACGTAACTCAAGATGGGCAATACAAACAAGGTGTTTTGTAAGTGAATCAATATGTGATGATCTTTACTTCAGCATGCATAAGACTGGTCAATTTTCTTTGAATCGATGCCAAATGGGATATTAAAGAAAAGTGAATCACTGGCCGTGACATGCTAAATGACATAAAAAAACCTGGTGATCGAAGTTAGCATTGACTATGGGTGTGCATCTCTGTTCCCGATTTGTGAAATAAGAGGATGTCAAATTATGAAAACATGCAAATTAGCTAATTAAAATGCAAAAGTGCAAATTATCGTGAGCCCAAAATCAACAATATTGTGGCACCTCACTCTATCACCATTTCCCCAAATTGAGTAAAATCGGGCACAGCGTTAAACTGCAAAGCATTTTTAAACGCAAATTGCCTGAACCAAAATGCAAATAAAGCTAATTAAATATCATAAACTATGAAAATGATCATGCAAATTAAAGCAGCCAGGGTGCAAAAAATGCGGGTGCTGGGAGGCCGAATCCGAGGAAAAAGGAGGAAATTATGGGTATCATGTGAACATACCACCACATTGAAAAACATCTCTTGGTCGCCACGGCTGGATCCACAATGCACAGACAAGGACCTTGTGGAATTCAGTCAAGCAGCCAGAAGTTGTACCGTCTCACAGCTGTTTGAGAGTCTCATTTATTATGACAAAAACGAGAATAAAACAAAAAAAATATCACGGCGACACACTTGACAAAGGATTTGAAGTATTGTCCAGTAACTACATTCTCTGTAAATTTGATGAAATTTCATTGCGGCAAATTATGAATTTTTATAAAAGCTAGTTTACCGTCTTTCTTGGGAAATAGGCATATGGGCGCTATAACATACAATAGGACCTTTGTAGGCTATAGGCAGATTCCCAGAATGGATTTTTATGATTTTTGGGTGGTACATAGCTCTTGCATGTCCTACTGATGTCAGTGTCACAAATGGTTCGCATTATTTAAAATTGCTTAAAAATAAAAGAGACTATTTGATGGGGTCAAACAGCTGTGGTCTCTGGTGGATATATTTGAGAACCACTGTGTTAGGACGCGATAAGAAGAAGACCCAAACTTCATGTGCAAGTTCCCGATACCAATGTAAACAGAATTGTTTAATTTTGACTATTTCAGCCCAAACCGGAAAAGATCGGATGTGTGTAACAAACAGGAGACTAACTGACATGCCCAAGATGCCAAAAAGAATAGTTAACCAATTGTGACAAATGGCCCCACCCCCCCCCGGCCCCGGATTCCTGAACAAAATGCATAAGTAAGTTACCACACAACCGTGTACAGTTGCTGTAGAGTGGTATCATGGATGTTCAAGACCAATTAGGTAGATCATATTTAATACTATGATGAGCTGTTAATATGTGTCAAAAAACTGAATGGACAACTGAACCGGATTACAGTGCATGATAGCAGTATTCCAAGGCTGCCACTCTCTGCATACCTGTTTCTGGCCATCAAGCTGTGTCTTGATCTCCTAAACCAGTCCAAACACCTTGTATGGCTGAGTGGATCGACCTCCTGCCAAGGATACGCAGATGACCTGAACCTCCGTGCTAAAGAGTCCAGAAGGATGCAAGAACATACAACAAAACAACTCCTCAAGTGGACCACGACCATGAAAGCCAAACAGCAAGCGCAAGTCTCATGCATGAAGAGGTGTAAATTTGTCCCCAACGCGGAACAAAAGCGTCAAGGACACAAAACACAAATAGGGCATACGATCCCGCATAGAAAGACGGACAGCAGTGCTTAATATCCACAGTCAACCATGTAGTTCTCGGGAGATGAAATCTAATAACGACCTGAAGAATCAACATCAGAGACAAGGTATGCACAAAGCTGACAGGAATACTTCAAACAAACAATTCAAGTTCAACTGAGTGGCCTATGAAGCATATGGAGAATAAAATAATCTATGACCCAAAACGAAGTGGGGTTACACCATTATAACTTCCCAAGTTCCACATCGAAAGTGGAAGCTACTTCCCCAATACTTGAAGCAATGGGAGGTATAAAGCAGATGCACCACCACCGGTGCTCTGTACAGGAGCAGGAAGCACTATGGCCTGCAACTGAAAAGGCTAACCACATCAGTAAAATGTATGCAAGTAACTAAGTATCACCAACAAGCCTGGCTGGAGCCTGTCGTCGAACCCATCGGTCGGACAAACAAGCAGGTTTTCGCAGTGGACGGAGCACTGTCCCCAGATTGTAAAACTCACAAATGATAATGGGAAAGCTTTGAAAAGCGGCGTAAGGCAGGCGTCATCTTGGTGACCTTATGCAGTATACAACACCGTGTGGCACAGGGCTTGACAATCAAGCTTCTCAGGACCATCCTGGATTGTCATCTTGTACAATTCATATCTAACATGCTTGCAAACCGTAACTTTGTTCTCAAGATGGTGATTGGCAGATTAGTCGCCTGCGCATCTGAGGACTGAGGAATGGAGTAATTCAAGGATCTTACTGGCCTCCCAGGCTGTTAAAAGCTTGTATATTCAGGATTACCTCAAAAAAAATCTAGAAAATATGGTTACTCTGACGATCTTGCCCCTTCTCCACTCGGACAGCAGCTGGACAGACGTAGAAAGACACTTCCTGCAGATAGGCCCTACTTGCAGCTATATCCAAGACATGGAGGACTGACGATGAATAGACAAGACCACCGTTAGCCTTCCATCTATACTACAAAGAGGCTCACCGCCAGTACAATCAACCTAATGGCGCGCCTTGCATGACAACCCTACACAAACTTATTGGGAGTGAAAGCTTGAACCGGCAGCTACTATCCGGTAGCAACACTCGAGTCCGTATGAGGCAAGGTATATGTATTCTTCACTGATAACCTTCTGTGCCGACTTGCTGGCTCCTAAGGGTGCCAGCCCAAGGACTCTTCGCACCACCGCCTTGGCTCTGGTCTACAGCGCTGCTGAATATGCCGCCCCAGCATGGTGCAACAGCTCTCACACAAAGAAGCTGGACACAGTACTCAACGAGACCTTGAGAACCATTACTGGTTGCCTCCGTCCCACTCCATCTGAGTTTGCCAGTGCTTTCAGGCATTGCACCTGCAGTGCTTCGGAGAGAACACCACACGCACAAACTGGTGAATAAGGCTCTGCTGGAAACAAGCATTTGCTGCATAACACGTACTGTCAAAGAATCGCATCAGCTCGGCAGACAGAGACTGTGCTCTTGTCGACCTTTCTGTTGACACACATACTATTAAAACTCTCCAGCTCCCCATTCAACATCTTACAGACATGGTATACTACCTGGCTAGATACTTCAAGACCAGACCAACTCACTATTACTCCTATGACAGAACTACCACCTGGTAGCAATCATCCACGCAAGGAATGGGTCACCTTAAACCGGATTCGCACAGGAGTCGGTCACTTCACCAGCAACATGCACCGATGGGGGCTGCGACCATCTCCAACCTGCCAATGTGGTTCTCCATCACAGACTGCGGATCACATTCTCAATGAGTGCCTTACCTTTCGCCCACCGGTGGACATAGACTTCACAAACCCCAACCAATCAACAGTGAGCTGGCTCCACCGTCTACAACATATTTAGCTGCTGCCTCATACGCAAGAAGAACATAAACAAGTACTCTAAAGATGGAAGTACACAGACACTACAGAAAATGCATGGAAAGTAAAAAGACGAAAGCCAGATGGAATGGTATAAAAGAATTAGAACAGAAAGAACGGCATCTAATTCTAAATGAGATGGCTAGAGGTCACCTGATCAAAGACATGAGTCATCAAGAACAAAGGAAATGCCTCACCGGACTAATAAAAGATGTAGATGAGGAGGACATGTTGGTCTACCTTTACGGATGTGCGAAACAAGGGCAGTGTTTGAATTGGGAGTCTGTCATGCAGGTGGACACCTGGAAGAAACCTTTGTACCGGGCTTTTGTATGTCTGGACGCCAGAGCTGCTGTCTTTCCACATCAACTGACCAACTTCCATCCCCTGCCAATCTGAAGCTGTGGGGCAAGACCAATCTTGGACTCTGCCAATTATGTCATTATCGTCATTGTATCCGCTGTTCCACATCCTACAATGATTGTAGCTATTTACAAAGCGGAAGATAAAACTGGCGCCATGACCAAACACTGAAAGCAATCTTTTTTTTTTTTTTTTTTTTTGGAAAGTAAAAAGACGAAAGCCAGATGGAATGGTATAAAAGAATTAGAACAGAAAGAACGGCATCTAATTCTAAATGAGATGGCTAGAGGTCACCTGATCAGACGGATAGAGCCGGTCTTGGGTACAAAAAGAACCAAAAGCTGATCAAAGACATGAGTCATCAAGAACAAAGGAAATGCCTCACCGGACTAATAAAAGATGTAGATGAGGAAGACATGTTGGTCTACCTTTACAGATGTGCGAAACAAGGGCAGTGTTTGAATTGGGAGTCTGTCATGCAGGTGGACACCTGGAAGAAACCTTTGTACCGGGCTTTTGTATGTCTGGACGCCAGAGCTGCTGTCTTTCCACATCAACTGACCAACTTCCATCCCCTGCCAATCTGAAGCTGTGGGGCAAGACCAATCTTGGACTCTGCCAATTATGTCATTATCGTCATTGTATCCGCTGTTCCACATCCTACAATGATTGTAGCTATTTACAAAGCGGAAGATAAAACTGGCGCCATGACCAAACACTGAAAGCAATCTTTTTTTTTTTTTTTTTTTTTGGAAAGTAAAAAGACGAAAGCCAGATGGAATGGTATAAAAGAATTAGAACAGAAAGAACGGCATCTAATTCTAAATGAGATGGCTAGAGGTCACCTGATCAGACGGATAGAGCCGGTCTTGGGTACAAAAAGAACCAAAAGCTGATCAAAGACATGAGTCATCAAGAACAAGGAAATGCCTCACCGGACTAATAAAAGATGTAGATGAGGAAGACATGTTGGTCTACCTTTACAGATGTGCGAAACAAGGGCAGTGTTTGAATTGGGAGTCTGTCATGCAGGTGGACACCTGGAAGAAACCTTTGTACCGGGCTTTTGTATGTCTGGACGCCAGAGCTGCTGTCTTTCCACATCAACTGACCAACTTCCATCCCCTGCCAATCTGAAGCTGTGGGGCAAGACCAATCTTGGACTCTGCCAATTATGTCATTATCGTCATTGTATCCGCTGTTCCACATCCTACAATGATTGTAGCTATTTACAAAGCGGAAGATAAAACTGGCGCCATGACCAAACACTGAAAGCAATCCCTACAGGTCTGGCACCGTACGTCGTAGAGGGCAAATCAGAAAGAAAAACATCGCACCTGGGAATCTGAACTCATCTCTACGATAGCCTTTCGCACAGCTGATTGCACAACCTATCGAAATCCAGTCTTATCAATGCCTAAGACAGAGTCAACCAACATTCTGAAGAAGGCCAATGACTGGATATTCCTGATGGATGAGGAACACAAACAAATAGTGTTCCCTCCAGAAATCACTGAGACAGTAAGAGACCAGATATCACCATCTTTTCTACCAAAGCAAAGAGAGTGATCATCATAGAGCTGACGGTCCCTATGGAGGAGAACCTATCCAATGCATATGCAAGAAAGAAGTGCAAATACCAAGATCTGCACTGCAAAAACTGGGGTGTTAAAATTTTAACACCAAGTCGGTGTCAAGCTTGTTGGTGTTAGTTTCTGGTGTTGAAATTTAGGATTTTAACACCGCTCGGTGTTGCTATATAATTTTAGTTGTGCATTTTGGTGATCTGTTTATGATTTGTTAGAGGCGAGCAGTTACAATAGAAGCAAAAGATAACAAAATCAAACCGTTTCTACTAAAATATCAGACGTTACAAATATAAATGTTAACACCAAAGTTTGGTGTTAATGAACACCAGAGGGTGCGTCCCGTATTGATTCCAGGAGTACACCAGTAAGGGTTCAAATTTGCACCCCGGCAGTGTTGTTAACACAAATAACACAGATGTGTGTTAAATTAAAGTGCATTTCATTATTCAGCAAATGTTTTATTATAACACACATGTTGAAAGTTAACACCCCAGTTTGCAGTGGAGGTGACTGTCTGTGAAGCAGAGGATGGTTCTACGTTATACTTTACAATAGAAGTAGGACGCAGAGGTCCGGCTGGGGTTTCTGCAATTACACCAGTCCCAGCACCCAGTCAACAAATGCCTGGCATCCTTGGGCATTTCATAAGGCAAGAGAAATGCTATAACAGGCGAGGATAAAGGCGAGGGGGCGCGCGCCCCGGTAATTTGCAATTTCCAAAATCAGCACATGTGAGCTATTTTGGACCCTTTAAGGCCTTTCAGGCCCCCCGGGTTAATTTTGACATTTTTAAAATCCTGGATCGCCATTGTAACCGATATAGCAGCCAAAATTGAACGCAGAGCGAGCGACCCGGGAGGCTATGTCACTGGTCAGCAGAAAGGCATTCGACAGAGAGGAGCCAAAGAGGTTCTATTAGATCGAGAGAGGCAAAACGTTAGTAATCTTTAGAAATCACCGTCTCGCATGTTTTGCCGCCACAAAGGATGGTTTGTTAAATTCTATATGGAACGTTGGAATTAGAGGAAAAATTTGGAGAGTGGAGGCTTATAAAAGAGCTTTATTCAAACACTAAAGCTAAAGTAATACGGGATGATATTTATATGGATTTCTTTGAACCAAAGATATTGGAGTTAAGCAGGGTTTTGTGTATATCACCTGTGTTATTTTCCATTTTGATAATGATTTGACTTAAAGATGCTGCCAAAAACTATATCTATATTAATGTATCCAATATCCAAGATAAATTGTTAATGTGGGCTGATGACTATGTTTTAATAGCCAATAATGCCAAAACACCTCCAAATAATTCTTGCTATGTCATAATTTTGCCTCAAATTGGAGGTGGAGTTTTATCATGAAAAAATGTGATGGAGTTCTTATAACTGGTGAACGTGTCAATAGTTCAACTAAATGGAGATAGGTAATGGTGTTTTTGTTGTAATAAAGAAGTAATGAATATAAATATCTGTGTTGTCATAATAAGTAGAAACTTTAACAGATCATAAGACTGAAGAGTTCTAAAACGAGGTTTAATAGTGCGTAATTGCCTACGTGATGTCTATCTTGGGGGGAATCAATATGATTTGATCGAGTTTGTATTATGGACGATCTTTTTATGGAAACGTTGTGTTGCCATCATGAATTATTGCATGTTCTACTTGGTTTGCATCTAGTATTTTGATATTGATAAACTAGAAAATCTGAAAATTTTGATTGGGTCGTCGTATTATAAAGGCCCAACGTAACATGCTAAGAAGGCAATATTAGGGGACTGGCTGGGATACTATCTAATTTCCAGGATAACAAATAATGTTTATGTTCAACGCTTACAGAATATGACGATGAGAGAATTACCGAAGATACTTTTTAATATTTTAATTTTGCTATTTTTAGTACAAACACAAAATGAGTATGCCTGGAAATGGTCAGAGTACTGTAAAAGTGCTAAGTAATTGCGGTCTAGATCATTTGTTTTCGGATAACCCGTGTAAATACAAAGTGGTCTATGTCATATGTAGATATAAGTAAGAACGCGCATAAATAATTGGTATTAGACATATGAGTCAAAATCTACCGTGAACGAATTATATAGTCAATAAAGTTGAGCATTGCATGGAAATTATTACTTTCATTAAATTATGATTTTAAGGGTGCTTCCTTGAAATTCAAAGCCAGAAAAATACGCTAGTTTGGCGAGTAACAAAAGGAAATTGGTCAAAAAATTCTTTGGATTCTGATTGAAGTAAGCTATGTAAACCACCAGTCTCCTGAGATTGGTACATTTCTTGTTTTCAGTGAAGCCCTAACGATGTACGTATGATTGGAATATAAAAAAGGCCAAATAATAAATTGTATCAAAAATGGGTACTATAATTATTGGAAGGCATTCGTTTTGGTGTAACTTCATCAAATTAAGTATGTTTCTTTAGCTGCAAAGGTCCACGTGATGCAGAATTAAGTTTTGATAATTCAGCACATCATACCTTAAAGGGACCCTCTGTTAGGTGATACTCTTTAAAATAATCTATGATTGTGGTCAAGAAATTGTTCGAAGGTAACTATGGGTGCCCTCTGGGATTAGCAGTGGTTTTTAATGCTTTCCAAAAAGTCATTAAACGAGGCTTTTTGGGTTTGTTTTATACACTCTCTCCACGATGATTTGTATGATAACAGGTATGGGGAACTTGTACGATAAATATGCAGGCACGAGTCCGGTAGGGTCGGGCGGGTGCTCTAATGAATTGTGTTTAAAGGTACTTATTGTATGGTGATTATTTCTTTAATTCAGGTGGAGCATTCTCTCGGTTATTGCGGGGTTCTGTTCTTGCACGTGTGAATTCTTTGTATAATATTTTTTCGAGATGTAATTTTATAATATGATATTGTTCGTTTTGTTTATTTTAAATGTGGGTGCACCGGATTTGAACTCAGAGGCCGCCCGTTCTGAAGGTGTAACTTTTTAGCCAATTAAATAAATAATAAAAATAAAAACAAAGACAAAACAAGAGTACAACAATAGAAAGCAATGGCTGCACTCCGCTTTTTCCACATACTGGGGGTGGCCGCTTCTGCATATACACTAATCGGTAGTATTACAACATTAAGTATGTGTTAGAGGTGGCCCAGGTGTAATAATATTGTACCTGGATCATTGTGCTAATACTCTTTTTCTAATCATCAATGCCCGCAGCTTAGGTGAAAAGATGTATTCCATGAGGCGGTTTAGGCTAAATCAAGCCGACTTGATGTGTGTCATTTCATTCGTTGTGTGAGCATGGGTTAGGACAACATTTAACCACCAATAGCACCCAACAACAACAATGATATTTTGGCGGATGTTTGTATCGAATTGACATTATGTGTGTTATACAAGCAACCCTTCACAACTAATAATTCTTCCGTGCAATATCAAAATGTCAGCGCCAGCAAGGACGATGGTTTTGAAGGGTTTCACCCCTTGGATGGAGTACAAGCAACTCTAGAAATATGCTCTGAAGGCAGTGGGAATGGTCAGCGCACAAAACCAGTTAACCCGCCAAAACTGCCAAAGACTGGTCCAAGACCAGAGACCTCAGAACACATAATCTAGACAAAGAGATATGCATAAGGTGCATTTTCCCTACTAAGTCCACATTCACAGAGGAGAATTCAGGAGTGCTTATCCTTAAAACAGAGATAAAACTATATAGGCTCCGAAGGAGGTCAGCGTGGTTTACAATGAGCTTTCCTAACTCCGAGGTTTAGAAAGAACGATTACTTCGCTTCTTTGCACTAACCGCGTCCCCTCTTCCCCTCCCTCTCTCCCTCTAATGCCAAACCTAATAGTGGGGTCCTACGGGGGTGGGGGGCTATTAGTGGCACAAGGGGGTGGGGGCGGTGGGGGTGTTTGGGGGCGGTGAGGCCCGAGAAGATTATCATTTTCAGCGTTTTGGTATAATGAACGGTCCCCTTTTCTTGAAAATTGATCTATGAATAGTGGGGATCATTAGTGGGACCCCAAATGACCACCGATATGGTATAGAAGATTTTAACAAATGAGGAAGAAACCATAATGAGGGTCAAGGTCAATTTAAAAGGCCTACTCTGTGATAGTGATTTGCTAAATCAGAAATAAATAAAAAAATCATCAAAATCAGAATCCTGTGCATATGCGTAACGCAAGTGTGGATTTTGACCCCCCACTCATGCTCCTGGAGCATCAGTTGTGGGCAACCGTTCAGAGCGGAGCTATATTCATTATATGCGTGCTGACCATTAATAGACAGTTGCATTTTATTCCGTATTTAAGTTATCAAAGGATTAGAATTGCCAAATCTGGCACCCCAATCCTCGCTGGTCTGTGGTTAGGTAAGTGACCTCATGATATAGTGGTCTCGGGTTGTACCTCGCTTACTGCCGCTTTAAAATATATAAAAAAATTTCAGGTTAGAGGGAAAAAATTCTTAAGTCCCAAAAAAGATAAGAAAAAATAATAGATGCCTTTGAGGTTAGTGAGGGAGACCTGCTCCTTGAGCATGGTGGTAGTCAAAAAATACCGCGTGCTATTTTGTAACAAGTGTTAGTAACCTAACAAACAGGGGGTAGGACATGCCAACCTAACAGCAACAGCGAATTCAAACTGCATCAACTTCCGGGTGCTAGTCTGTTTCAAAGACTTAACGGTAGGAGGGCGCTCTTACGCATATCGAACGGTTACACATAGCCTGAGTCCCTGGCCCCTCCTTCGCAACTAGCAAACATGGCGGCTCAATAGCAGCACAGTGTAACGGCCGTGCGTATATTAGAGGACTGAAGGATTCAGTACTAGGTTACACACTGCAGACTTGACTAAAGACTAGGCCTGGTCACGAATATTTAAATCTAAATGACCATATATTTGCAGCGAGGTTAATCCACTAACCTCGACGGATTTTGACATTAATAATTTTTACTTAAATTATCATGATATTACTAAGATCTGTTGAACAAAGGTTTAAGAGATGAATTTGTAATGTCACTGGGACCGAGACTGCCATAGTAAATGCACATACGTAGCAGTTCCCCCAAATTACCATTTGGAAATCTCCAATGCCCAATTCGAGCAGATCGTGTCCTACCCCCCTGCTAACAAACCCCACAAGTGATTTTTTTTTTTTTTTTTTTTTTTTTTTTTTTTTTTTTTTTTTTTTTTTTTTACTAAAACCATGATATTCCTCGGGGTGAGAGAGTCGCACTATACCCTTATAGTGGTAAGGGGCCCGGGGGATGTCTCACTTTGATTTGCTTGGGTAGGGATGTGTTTGAACCACTACCCCGAAAATATACCAAAAATGACAAATTTGCTACCCATCCTTTTTGTTGGATGTTTGGGGCGAAGCCCCAGAAGCTGAGAGAAAAGTCAGAAAACTAACAGTTAAAATGTATTTTGAGCCATTCTGGCAGCATTTGTTTAACCACATTGTGGTTTGTAAGCATTCTTCATACCTGATTGACCACTGTGCAACCCTTTTTTAAAGTCTTTCGCACTGCAAATGTCCCCATGCACATCTGCGCTTTCACGAGTCTCTCTCTCTCCCTCCCCTCCCTTTCTCCGTTCCCTCCCCTCTCTCGTTCTCTTTATCTCGCTCCCCGTCTCTCTCCCTCTATCCCCTTGAATTTCTCTCTCCCTCCCCTCTCGCTTCTCCCCTTCTCCTTACCCTTTCTCCATCTCTCTCTCTCTCTCCCTCTACCCCACTCTCTCCCCCTCCTCTCCCTTACCAAACCGTAATAGTGGAGTATTCCCCTCAGCTCCCCTCCCCACTATCATGTTAAGGGTATAGTGCGAAACCTCTCACCCCGGGAATATCATGTTTTAGTCGTTAATACTTGCAAGAGAGCTCCCATTTCTATTTTAAATTTAATTGACCTTTTTGAAAATCCACTACCCATCTATCTATGGTCAATTTGGGGGTCCCAGTAATGGTCCCCGCTATATTCATAAAGTCTTCTCTTTCTCTCTCTCTCGTGTGTTAGGGTTAGGTTTAAGGTAAGTCCCATATATAGCTTAAGATGGAGTCCATTGGTCTAAAAATCGTTATTCTAAATACATGGCCATGATAAAACAAATACATTAAACTAATAGTTGGTGTAGGGTAAAGCGGGGTAATATGGACCCCGGGGCATTATGGACCCCCTTTGTAACTTTTAACTGGGGATGGTAGGAGTGTTCCTCCTATTGCTACTTGAAAGAACATCATTTGACAACTGAAATTCAGTTATTAACGGAGGTAGTGTCCTTAAAGTTATAAGAAATATTTTAAATTAAAATTTTCAACACGTTTTCTTCTTTATGTCAGTGATGCTTTAAAACATCTCCATTTTATCGTGAGCCTCGGTCTGGAGGTTGTTACCATGGCAACATAAGGTACTGCCATTTCCCATGTATCAGTACATGAATCAGATTCCTAGCTTACATCTAATTAAAAAACGGCTGGATAATTGGTGTATGTGTGATCTGGGGGTAATATGGACACCCTATATTCCCATGTAGAACATTTATGGGACGGGGCAATATGGACCATATGAGGTCCATATTACCCCGCCCTATTGTAAATAACAGGGTGGTCCATGTTGCCGACGCATGGGGTAATATGGACCCTTTGCAAAAAAAAGTTGAAAGCCTATATCTTTTATTTGGTTAGAGATGAATGAATATATTTTGGTCTGTACCTACCCATGAACCAAAGCTTTCAATTGATAATGAAAAGTCATTAAAGAATAAAATACAATTCTTGGAAATTACGATCTTGCTTAAGGGGTCCATATTACCCCGCTTTACCCTATTTGTCTTAAAATACTGGAGGGTTGATAAAATTCAGGTGGTTTTTTTAAATATTTTAGCCTACATGTTTATTTTTTGGGGGGGGCAACCCTACCACTATTTTCTTTGGAGATTATGAAAGCAGAGATATTTTACACAATGTGCTGTGGGTATTGTGTAACTTTGTGTAAATATCTAAAACTCAAGATATGCATGGGCATTTTCCCCAAACTCATTCCTTCTCTTAT